>CAEGAE010077345.1:0-56252 GCA_903067095.1 Girardinus metallicus
AAGGCAACAAGACGATTCTTTTCCTTGCCGTCCGTAGCCGCGCTGCCGCGGTAGAACGGTTCCGGTAACTAAATGAAGCCTTTTTAATTTAGAGCAGTGCGCCACAGCAAAGGGAAAATAACTCAGAAAAACCCGTCAAAGAACAACTCAAAACCACACGTATCCTTTCCCCCCCCTTCACTTTCCGTGTCTACTAGCTAATGCAGACTCGTTGCCATAGCAACAAACAGCTCCACTATATATATGAGGATCCAACACCATAAAACCCGCAAACGTTTCCCACACAAAAGACAACACATTAAGTCCTTAACAGTTTCATGTTTTCAGGCTTGATGTTTATTTTGGGATTATAAAAGGATCATCTGAACACAGCGGTGGTTGATTAGCTCATTTAAACAGCTGCTCTAATTGTAACGATGATCTGACAGAGGTGGCGTGTTGGTCACCGAAACACATGGACGTTTGTTTATTTAAACTTTTCAATGACCTGTGAAATATGATACCCTTTGAACCTTGTTATCGAGTTGTCCTAGTGTTGACAATTAGTAGCAAACTAATATTCTCAGAATAAAACATCGGCTTGTGAAATTGGAATGTCATTGCATTTTACTGATATTCTTTAAAAAACAAATATCCTAAGTCTTATGGATTTAGGATAAGCACTGAAAATAATGCTTCCTGTTTTTAACATGTGAGGTTTTGGTCAAGTTAAAGTCACAGTTAGACCTTCAAGTAAGTGGGATAAAGTTTTGTCTCACATGTGCCGTCATCTTACAAGGGTCAGTGCATCGTTTGCAGTTTTCTTGCAGATCATAGATTATCAATCTATAAAAAGTTTGACCTGTCGATTTCGATTTTAGCCAGTGCCATTTTTTTGATTGAAATGTGTCTAAATATTGGAAGAAAGTCTCTGAATTGGTAACAGTGGGGTCACTATTGATAACTACAAGCTTGCAGACATGACCTGGTGGGCCGATCTATCAATCAATCCTCTCAGTGAAGAGCAGAAGAGGAAAGTGGCTGATTTTTAGACCTTTGCTGAAGTAGAAAAGATCAGAGGATAAGATCGGCTTCACCTAAATAAAGACTGATCACCCATATCCCAAAATTGAGGGAATCGGCACAAAATTGGCTCGATTTTGTGTTGGTAGTAAAAATATTGTTGAGGTAGTAAAAAGGTAGTAAAAAGTAGTAAATTCAACTCTGGGAATCCTGTATAAACCTGTCAAGGCATATGTGAAAGGCACATATCAAATCACCAAACTTCCCACACACAGTGTCAAAGTGTTTCTGATTATCCTTTTGTAACTTGGTAAACAACTGTTTTGTAAGTTTGGCTGCACAGCAGTGATTATCTAAATATTTTTTTGAGGGATCTTGTTGCACTCATACGTAGTTTGAATTTTTGCTTTAAATTGTTTTAATTATGAATTATTTTTCCTTGATCCTGAAGACCTGAACTCAAATATCAGTATTTTTATTACAGATAGTAAATGTTCACCATCAACACTAATAATAAGTCACCAATAGTGACAACAAAAAGAAAATCTGGACTAAAATAACTGTTGAGCTATTGCAGTTATGTTACTGCTATAAATTTATCAAAACTGACACATACTTAGTGAGTTTTCATACATTTTAGGGATGACTTCAGCCACAATGAATACCAACATTGTTCTCCTCTCTTGTAAGCCACACTCTCCTGCCTCTGTATTGTCTTGTTGAATTGATCTGACATGTCAGAATGAACAAGCGGATCAATAGAGGCCATATTAATTACATGCTGGTAATCCATAGACGAGTTGCCCCTGTCAAACATGACGGCGTCCGTTTGATTGTTCTCATGTTGCTTCTGGCTCACGGGCTGACTTTGAACATCGCTAACGTCTTCTTTTTTGTCTGTCTGAAGCTACCACTGCTGTTGCAATCACGTGAAATAAATCAATATGTTTTTAATCAGAAATTCAGGGGGGAAAAAAAACTTGACAGGAGGTAGATGACTCAATTTAGTGGAGCCAAGACAAAGGCACAAAATCCAAAAGTCAGGAGTTCTGTGGTCTAAATTGGCTATTTCATTTTCATTTGTATGTTAATGGCGCTTTTCGCTTTTAAATGAGGAAAAAGCTGATGTTAGCTTTCGTTTGACGTTTTTCTTTTGACAACACTTGTTTTAATGGCTTACTTCTACCTGCAGCTTCAGAAAATGCACAATGACCAACTCACTCTGGACATAATAATATTTATGTTTTTAAGATTCACGTGCAGCATTATATATTTTTTACCCAAATCGACTAAAAGTGGAGTCTGGAAAAACAAATTAAGCATGTCCTAGAAGAAAATCTGTTATTTCTCCACAATAGCATCCTCTTATAACCATGTTGTTATCAAATAGTTTTTAGATAACATAGATTTTCTGATACAGTACTATTACTACCACTATTAATAGTAATAGCAGTAATAGTTCACTTCCATCCAAGTGAAGTGGTAAGATGTTTTGTTTTTTTTCCATATTACAACATATTTTACAGATTTTTGTGAAACCTCAAACCAATATTTAAAATGGGTGTCATGAATTTGTTTTATCTTTAAGCTTTACAGTTATTTTAATCTTGTGCTTTTTTTTATTTAATCTCCCTTGCATTTTAACATTGTTGCATTTTAGCAATGATTTTGCTAAAAGTGGAATCAAATGGAAATTTCAATGTGACACATATGGCTCTGCACAGAAGAAATGCCAGGTGTTATGTGCTTCATTTATTGATAAATTGTTCAAAACATGCTTTGTGATTTTTTTTTTTGTTACAAGGACAGACAAACAACTGTTCTGTGATTATTTTATTTGCACTACATCTCCTCTGACACCGCTTCAGTTTTATTGTAAAAACAGTTTTTACTGATGTTGTTTTTAATTGTTCACTAAATTTAGCTCAATTATTGAAAACAAAGATGTTCAAAGAGTACAAAATTTTTCTAAAAACTTTAGTGCAGTTTTATATACATCTGTATAAAACCAGCTGAAACAGAATCTCCCCTTGTTGCTGATTGGATCCAGATTTGTGTTAGCATTGTAGCACAGCTAGATGCTACAGGAACTTTGAAAAGTAGCTGTTTTATTTGTAGAGGATGCTAAAATACTGCCCCATACCAGATTCACAGCTAAATATATAATTAATTATAATGTGTATAATTAATATAATTATAATATCCACTTTGACAATTAAAGTATTTGACTTTCATTTTGATTTCTTTTGTCTTTGCTGGAAATAAGAAATTTCAAATTGGCGTTTTCCATCAAATACAAAACAGTAATGTAGTGTTTATGTTTCACAATCTTTCCATTTTGTGGTCTTTTGCTTTTCTAGTTGAGGAGCTTTGTTATTTCTGTTGAAATGTTCCTTTTTATTGAACTTCCTCTTAGCAGCCCTCTGTCTTCTCAAAATTAATGTCTCAGTTTCTTTATCCAGCGTGCCCCTGGAGGCCACATGTGTCTGAACCCTTTTCTTAAACCCATTGTAAAAATGTATACACATTGGGGAACAATAACAGCATGAAATTAATAAAACACAAAGCAACAACATGTAGAAAGCTCAGCTGAATTCACAACGGCAAACATGAAAAGCGTAAATGCTGCACTGTGCACTTCTATATGTCCACACAAGGCATTATAATTAGCTGGTTGCCAAAAAGCAGCTGAAGAGCTCATCGCTGTGATGGTGAGTGAAGCAAGCAGTTTAGAAGCAACATTAGTCCTCTCTATCTGAACTGATGCTGTGCTCTCTGAATGGGACTTGAAGTGTTCCCCACACACACATTCTGCCACAAGCCTTTCCACTCGCATCAAAGTAAGTCCACGTTTAGTGTGCTGTGCTTAGCAAACAAAAGGTGATTGTTTTTTTCTTTTCAAATCTCACTCAGTGTCAAGAACTAAGATGGCAGCAAACGGGGAAAACTGGAGACATTCTGGAAGCATGACAAAAGAAGGCTGTGAATGCTAAAAGGCTAATATTGGGGAAGGAAAACTAATTGCTTTTATCATTAAAAAATAAGTTCAATAGTCTTAAAGAATACTGTTGTTACATTCCATTACATATAATTTTATTGTAAATGTTTTAGACATAGTGGTAGTGGTAAATCTAGAATGTGATATAAATTGTAAATAATTTATATCAATAATAATATAAATGTGATAGTAATAAATATAAATGTAACAATAATACTGTGGGGATAGTAAATATAAATGTGTTATAATTAAATATTTGTTTTTTCACTTTACTTCATCCAGAATACTTTTTTGAAAATTATAGTATTTGTATTAAAACATGAGGCAAAAACAATTGCTAAATATCTGTAATTTAAGAAAAAAAGACACAATCGGGCTGAATTAAATTGTTGTGGTCATATGGGATGTTCTAAGTATTTCAGAAATTGCTGATCTTGGATTTTTACACACAACCACTTTGAGAATGGTCCATAAAAGAGAGTGTTTCCAGTGAACATTAAAAGTCCAGGCAGAATTACTTTGTTGGTGTTTGGGGTTCAAATGTAGACTCGTCTGAGATGTTGACAGCGCAAATGACCGCTCGGAAAACACTTATTAACGTTGTTTCCCTTCCAATGAAAAATATCAGTTTGGTTCAAATTGTTCCCTCTTTTAACACCCGGACACACACACGGTTTACCCAACACTGTATTAGCAATCAGCAGCAATGCCGTTTGTACTTAAGACGAAGGTTAATATTTTCAGATAGGGACATGCTAGCTCTGTCGTGTGAATCACTCTATTTACCTGCAAAGCTAATGGTGATGAAAACTTGCACCCCATAATTGCAGATCATCCAAACTCCAAGTGATTACTTCATTAGTACTGTTCTCACCAAAACACTATGACTCCAGTGCTCTGTTATCACACCTTCGTTCACTCCATCTCCTTTGCGCCGGGCTTTCGACTGACTGTTCAAAATGCAAACGAAAGCATGAATAATCAGTGTGCCGCAGAAGAAGTAACTTATCTTGGAGCAGGTCATTCCCTTAAACTGATTCCTAAAGATAAAATGTAGCAAACTCTGCTTCTTTCTGCCCCGATAGACTGCTAACATCCAGATGGGCCGCATTGTATCACTGCTGATGGAAAAACACTCAATATTTTGTGTGATAACTGGGCTTATTCAACTGCAGAAAGGCTGTGTACACTGCAGGGCCAAATTTGAAATCCAAGGTCCATGTTAAAATGGGTTTGCAGCACACTTTAGAAAACGTGTGAATGAGGCAAAAATAGCAGCATTCATCGACACTTGGGTTACCCACATATGGTTGGGATTTTTGATTGCACGGCTGAATGTAAGACTCTTTCTTCTGCTTGACTACTTTGTGAAAAACATCATTCAAATGGTTGCAGCAGTCAGGAAAATGAGTTTGATTCATTAAAACAGCAAAAAATTCAATGTATTTATTTCTACTGGCAGTGGTAGTTTTAGTCGGCCTATAGAAACTGTTAATTGAAAAATGACAGCCTTATTTTAAAGGTTTACATTTATACAAGAAAAGAAACATATTCAGAGCCTTTTGCACACAGTATTGTAAATAAAAGTATTGACTCATTTTCTATACTGACATCATCCGATGGGAGGTGATGAGAGCTGTGACATAGGGTGCAACATCGTGACTTGTTCCTCAGAGTTTTACAAGCCCAACTGTGGTTTCACTTACATGTCTTCCCTTCTGTTCAGTAAAGCAGCTTTAATAAATGCTACACCAATTTATATTCTACATAACCCGCAGATCCTAATCTTTTAAGCCACTTTTGATTTTTACCAGTCATGTTTTATAGATTAGAGAGCAAACCTCAACAAACTTGAGATATTTGAAACTGAAATTTAATTACATTTATGTTATTGCTGTTCTCTACTTTCTTTAGATTGTATTGATTTTCGCCTTTTGGAGTTTTAATTTGTCTTTGCAAAACTGAGCCGCCCACAAATATGTGATTATCTTGGTCAATGCTGCAATCTTGATTGTTTATTACAATTGCTCATTGAGTGTAAAAGCATGATTTATTGTGCCCCAGAGTATTATTTTCACACCTAAAAAGTCGTCTTTTATTTCTTCCATCATTTTAACAGCTTTGAAAACAGCAAAATGTGCTTTGATGCATCAAAAACTTAGAATTAGAAATCCACTAATTTGTGGTTAGTTGGTTAAAAATCTACCGGTGAAGAATAATTAGCAGGGCATGAAAATTTGCTCCATGGTATTGTGAGTTTTAATCTGCATTTTACGCAACATGGAAGTCGTAGGGGAAACTGTCTTAGTCAAATTAAAAGTTATATTTTGCTGGTATATTATGTATTTGTAACCGTTTGGAACTGAAATGAAAATCAAAACAGAAACTAAATTAACTACGTGGCATTGCATCAAATTTTTGGAGGGATTTTCTTGACAAAGCTCAAACATTTTAATCATTTTGAACAGATTTACAGTGACGTCTGAGTCAATTTTGTCATATTTGCAACAGCTGTTATTTGTTATTCACTCATTAAAACAGAACAGGGCTGTGATTTCTGTACAGCTTGAAAAACAATATAACAGATTTTTGCAAATCAAATATTCATGTGTTAACTACGCTCTCGACTTTAAAGCTCATTTTACGTTGACAGCTTTGTTCACAAATATCAGTGACGACATCATCAAGTGCCGTTTACACTGTAATAATCCAGTGTTCTTGCTGGTTTTTCCCTTCAGGTGGGCTTGCAGCGCTGGTGGGAGCAGGAGATCTCTGTGGGCGATACCATCGGCAAAGGGGAGCTCATGACGCACAACCTTACCGAGCTGATAAAACCCGAATCGTACGAGGTGCGTCTCACTCCCATCACTCGTTTTGGAGAGGGGGACTCCACCGTCCGGATCATCACCTACAGCGGTGAGTGTCAAAAGGCGTCTTTAAGTGCTGTCTCAAGAAGCAACTTAAAAGCAAGTTGAAAAATAGAAAAAAAGATCGAGTGTTGGTTCTATGTGTGGCGTAAAACACATCTTCATGGTGTAATGGTGAGTCTGCGACTTTGTAATTAACCCCGCTCCAGTTTTTACCTCTGTACCATGACACATGTTCATCAAATCATGGGTGAATATCACAAGTTCACGTTGGCATCAGCAGACATTTCTGTGATCATGACGGAGTTCTATTATGCATGATATGTATGAGGATGGACCAGTAAAAAGTGAACTCATTAAAGTCATTTGAATTGCATCTAACGCATTAAGTCCTGTGAGGTTGAACCTGATTTCGGCGTGCTTTGCTCCTTTCCAGCTTGAGCCAAATGAATGCTGATCAACTGACTAATCTCTTCCTCTGACCTTTAGTCCCTGAGTCAGGTTTTTATCCTTGGCTTGGTTAAAGGCTGACTTGTTGTTTGTGTGCTCGAGAGATCGCCATAACATCAGAGCATCAGATGAATCAAACATGTCATTTAGGTCATCAGACCAAACAAAACTGGTCAGAGATGATTCATGTTTCTCTGCACTCAGTTTGCCAATGGACAATTTTTTTTTCTTGTTTGTCTCTTTTTTCTGCCAGAGGATTTGTTGTGTCTCCTGGAATGTTTCTCAAATAGCGCGAAGGTATTTTTATTTCCGAGTTGATCGTACAGAGCAATCGTAATATTTCATCCGGTTTTAGACTCTAAACCAAAGATCATTGTAATAAATTAGAGTTGTGCTTTACAAAGAACTGTTGTCGAAACTGCAGTGAAATTGCAAAAAGATAAGTGTTTCAGTTTGAGATTGTTGATTAATGGTTTTCCTCGTGTAACTAAGGAATGAAGAAACAAATGTACATTGAGAAGCCCACTACACTAAATTTCAACAAAGTGATTCAAAACAAGAGTTTCAGGATTTGCATAGTGGAAGCAAACTGAGGTTGTGACATTAACATCATAAATAATCTGGATACTTACATGAGATTGAGCAATACTGCAAAAAGCCGAAGTCTTTGCTGACAGTTAAATGAACTCTGGCCACATGAAGGATTTTCCTCCACAGAAAAATCAGATCGGGAGTCTGTACAACATTTACCTGGAAGCACAAAAACATTGCATAGCTTTAGACTTAAACTGGAGATATTGTTTCATCATAGTAATACGCATACATCAGTCTTAGCTCTTTGACATAAATAAAACCTCAGTATATTATCAGAATTCCTGCTATCAAGCGATGCAGTGAAACATATATATTCTCTAATATGACATATAATATGACAATAATCTGCCGCATCTCAGATTATTGTCCTAGAATTAGAGGACAAAAGCACAGAGACGGGGATAGGTAAGACGTATAGTCAATACTGTTACATTCTGCAGAGCTCCATATAAATGCCCAACTCCTAGGTGATCTTTTCTACATCTTTATCCTCTATATATCTATTATGATGACCGAGAAAAGTGTTTCAGCTGCGCTTTGGCTGTCTTCTCGCGAGCAAGCCCCTCTTTGTAGCTGAGCTGCAAGAATAAATAGACAACTTAAGAGTCTGAGTCAGAGTAAAAGCAGCTTGGCAGGCTGCCTCTTAGAATACTTTTCTTTTAGCCTTTCCTTAGCAATTTACACGTAACCAAGCAGATCCATACGATAACGCGACATGCACAGAGAGGTGAGAGATGTCTGCCTGACCAGAAGAGAGCAACGTTGAGTTATTTCTTTTAAATCGACATTCTTATGCAACTGTGAAGTGAATAAAACTATTGTAAGGCGTCCAAAATAAAACAAAATGGAAAAAAAAAATGGTAATGCTGAACATTATTTCTTGTTAAATCCAAGTCTGCAGTTGGTACTTTCACTGCTCTTCCACAACCACTACGGAACAATTTTACCAAAACATTTTTTTTGTTTTTAAGCCATTCAGTTACAAATTCACTGGTGTGCTGTGTATCAGTCCTGCAACATAGCTGGCTTCATCAATTACATCCAGTTCTCTGACCATAGTCCATCACATCACCGCGACTACCATGTTTATATACATCAGTGGTTCCCAAAGTGTGGGACGCGCCCCCTGGGGGGCCTCAGTGCCATTGCAGGGGTGGCGCGGGAAGCGGTATGGATGAACAAAAAAAAAAAACAACTACACAACAGTGCTTCACTGTAAAGATGGTTTGTAGTGTGTTTTCTTGCATCCTGAAGTTTTCATGTGGAGGTCTTGTAATAATAACTTCAGTGGAGTTTGAAAACAAAATATGTGTTTATGTCTGGTTGAATGACGTGTGCGCCCAGTTGATGTATTTGTAAACAAATTTTACACCAGATTTGACTGAAAGCCATACCTTCCAAATAGTACAATTGTATATTATCACAGAAGGTTTTGACGATCAAAGATACGACTTTTAGATGTTTCAGCATAACTTGCATTTGTATAGCGCTTTATCAAATCAGAGGATTCCTCTAAGTCACTACCTCCTGAGCGTACTTTATTGTTAGACAAATCATATTAGAAGGATTTCTTGATTCTAACAGCTGGGCAGTAATCAGGCATGACTACTGAAATCCACTCTCCAAAAACGTGTTAAGTTTAGCTAATTTGTGATTTAACAAGGGGGACAGTTACATTTTCAAATACAGACGCTTTTGTTTTGGGACCTTTTCTTTTTATCCCTTAGCAAACGGTTAGTATGTCTTTTTAAAGGCGGACGGAAAAACCCTGAAAATATAACATATTAAAGCGAAATATGTACAGATTACTTGTACATCCCCTTGATGTACAAGTAATCTGTAATCTGTACATTGCTTGTACAGATTACATTTCTTCATATGGCAAGAAATGAAGAAAACTAAGCTAGCTTAATATTTTTCATAAAGCCCTATAATTAAGCCACTAGGGCTGATGGAAGACTTGTCCTTTCATTCAAGGAAAATATGTTAGGAATATTAAAGATGGAGATAAAGACAACACAAAATCTCAAAACATGCAAGATGCTAGTGAGACTATTGGCTCACTGCAAAAATAATCAGCCAAGTAAACTGCAGGCATCAGGCCGGTTGAGCCCAGTGAACACACACTATAATACACTTTATTTTAAGGATATAAAATACCAGTTTGCAGGTGCAGTTTTATTCTTGGCATGTTGACTGATATGCAACAAAAGGGTTGACAGTGCCATCCAGATACCAAGGTACTTGAGAGGTGCATTTTCATAAAGTAACTGTTTTCCGTCTATCACTGCCTGCTGAGATCTTCCTGAGTGGCGCTGCTGCTGCAGTTGTGAATAATTTAGTTTCACTGCAGCTCATCACGACTGTTAGGAGAAAAGAGAATCGGAGAAGAGAGGGGGAAGACAGAGAAACAGGCAAACTTTCCCCCAGTGGTCTGTGCTAAACCTTGAATTGAATTCAGATGAACTGAATCGAATTGAATTCAGTCAAATATGTAAAGAACTGTGGCTAATTAAGACAGCGAGAAGCACAGGAGGATAGTCGGAGGAAGCCAAACTGGAGCTGAAGAAAAATTGGGGAGAGACAGAACAGAAAGAAACCAAGTATGTTTTGGTGTTCAAATCTCCAGCCTGCACAACAAGAGACTGGACTAATTATCACTCTAGGGTGCTCCGTTCTCCCATGCGCTCTATAACATTACTGTATCAGGCCAACACAGGACTGAGCCAAATTCACTCTGCTCCGAGAACGGGTGCCATTAGTCACCCTGACTGACGGCTGAAATGCGGCCCAAGATCGTCTGCGCTTTGGCTTCTGTTTAATCATGATAGGAGAACAAGGACCTGAGGGGGCTCCTGTGTACAAACTGTCAGTGTTCTATTACATTCAGGGCTTTCCAATCTCCAGAAGTATATTGTAGGATTTTTCTTATATACTGTATTTAATCATTGTGATTATTTTTGGGGTTCCATCCTTTTGCTCTGTTTATGTAAATTTACTTGGATATTTTCAGCTATTCTAGTTATTATTAAGTGTCCACCCAGATATGTACACATTTATCTTTATAGAGGACTTTTAGCACAAATACAATAGTTGTGGATGAAGGCCGCCTTTGTTCTGCCTCCTGTACTGACAAACGCTGTGGATCAAGTTGTATGGATTCAGTTCGCCTGTTTTTTTGGGCCGTCTTGGTGTCAGACAATGATAAAGATGGGAAAGGTTTTTACAATTATTAAGAAATCTTGCATACATTGGTACTTAGCCCCCTTGTTCAATACTTTATATAGCCACCATTGACTACAACTATAGTTGCAAATATTTTTGCATAAGTGCCAGTTTTGCACAATTTGACAGACTCTTAAGTAGCTTGTGCTCGGCCTGATTGGTCCGTCAGGGAACATCGGTTTTTCATCTTGGCACAAATTCTCACTTGGGTTTAAGTCTGGACTTTCTAACTTATCATAATCTTTCCATTGTAACTTAGCATAATTGTCCTGTCGTAAGTTAAACCAGAACCCAGGTTCCAAGTCTTCTACAATTCAAGTTTTTTTCAACATGGCCTTGTGTTTCTATCATACCTGACCAGCCTCCTTGTCCTTGCTAAAGAAAAGTAGCCTCAAAGCATGAGGTTTCATTGCCATGTTTTATTGTGAAGACAGTGTGATCACAGGGACGTTTGAAAATCTTGTCTTACTTTCCTTTTGACGTCACAATTAGACGCTACTTTGTGTTGACATAAAATCCTAACATAATAATTTTTTTTGTTGTGACAAATTTTAAGGGATCTAAACACAACGTAACCCTACGTAATTGGGTGTCTGCACCTCTTTGGTTTTCCATCAACATAGGATTTAGAAAATGGTCCTCTGTGCCTTGGATGGTGATCAGTTAGATCCCAAAGAGTCAAAAAAAAATATTACTACATAAGAAATACAATTTTAAAAAAGCGCGATTCAACTGGTCGAGCCATTTGTTTTATTATCCACGATGGCAGTAGATTTTCTGTGGCTCTGCAGAGAAGCAGAGTCACAGTTATTGTGTCTCTAGCTGCAGAATGAAGAATGGTCGTGTCGGCCAGCTCTGGATGCTGTTTTTAAAATATACTGCAGCGACAAACTCAGCATCTGCTTGGTTTTTGTCATCGCCTCCCTTCTCTCTCTTGGCTTTCCATGAACAATGCAGGATTTAAAGTTTAAGCTTTATGTCAGCCTCTCTCTGTACAACAGCTGTTTCCTGATGCTATATCTTCATGCATGAAGGATGGCCGTCTCACTATCACTGTGGAGGATCTTTGATATCTGTGCTGACTCTTCCTACTTGAAAAAAATCTAATACATTATCTGACAAAAACACCTGTTCTGTTTTTTGTGTGTGTAATCAAACTTTTACCTGATCCGATGTTTAAATCAGAAAAATTAAACACATTCTTTAATTATTTATTATTTAAAAATTGTCATGTGGAGGTCTTGTGATAGTAAATTGTCTGAAATGAAGTGAAAACATCAGATTCTCTTAATAATAATCCTAAAAATTTGCTAAAATGCTATGCAGTCTCTTGAAATAGTATTCATACCTTCACATTTTGACTGAGTTTTACTGTGTATTTTAAGTGGAAGTAGAAAGGTGTACATAATTATTATGAAGAGTGACATCTTTCTTCTTTTTTTTATTACAAAAAATCTAAAACGTGTATTATGCATACGAGGAGTAAATTTCAGCCCTATTTGTTCTGGTGCGAAGTTCATTCCTCGAACACTTACTCTACGCTCTCTACTAGGTGCAGCACAGAACTCCTTCTAAAGCTTCTACAAGGGAAAGAACACCACAGTTGCTATTTTTTATTTTCATAAAATAAAGAAATGCGCCCATAAATTCTCTAACAGTTCCCACGACGGCAGGATCAGTGGATCCTTTAGATGGATCTATTAAATATAAGAAATTCAGTCAGCAGCAAGATAACAGAAAGAGACGGGAAGACGGACTCGAAGCACCAACTCCCTGGAGTTTTTGTTTGCCTGGCTGCTGCTCAAAATCACAGAAAATACCAGAGTTATAGCTGTTTTACAAATCAGCTTTGCAGCAGTAATATTAGGTATAACATGTAAATTAGCACATGTTCACTCTGTACTTCTTGAATGCTGACTGCTGGAAATAGGTGCCAGTCCCACACACAACCCTGAAGGGGATTAAGTAGGTGTAAAAAAAAAATAGATGGATGTAAATTAGTGAGCTCTTGAGGTTTCTGATGGATAAATTTCCTTGCTTATCAACATATTTAAGAAAAGCGACCCCCACTCCACCGACACCTGCTGCCTTTAGGATTCTTTATGGTAATCTAAGCTCCCCAGCTGTGCCAGATTGCAAGCGAGTTACTTATCTGTTTGGTTGTTAAGACCCCGTATCAGGGGCTCTTATGGATTTTCTTATTCTCATTTGGGTTCCTCTGCTTGACATTCTTTAGAAATCAGCTCCTGAAAAGCAGACAGCAGCATCTGTTTGGATTTTAGCCATGTTCCCTTGCTGCTTCGAAGAAAAAAGTCATGAAATATATATGATTTGATTTCGTCTGTTTGTGTTTTTGATATCTTTATTCTTTATTTTTGTTTCCTACTTGGCAGTCAGCGCAAAGCTGATCAATATGAGGGTCTATTGGAAAACTCAGAGTCTTTCATTATTGTAACTTTGCAATCTGATGAAAAACGAGGATAATTTTCACAATTGAGTTTTCTACATGTTAGTGTCTGAGTGCACAGTTCAAACTTTAGCTAAAAACTTTGAAAGTGATGTTACCTGAAAAACATCACTCTGTTAAACTCACCCACTCTGCTGCTTAGCTGATGCTCAAACTGTGCATCACAGAGAATTTTTCATAGCGTACATTACACGAGGTCAGTGAAGTGACAGAAGAGTCCGAGCTGTATTTCTCTGTAAGGGCATGAAGCTGCGGTCACGGAAATGTCTGCCGCTTTGTTATACAACCGAGGTACCAGTGGGCCGGGATTCCTGCCAAGATGAAGTCAGTGCTCGTATCTGGAACTGCCTCGATGGACCGGTGTCCTTTGGCGGTCACTGAGCTCACTTTGTGTTTCAATCAAAATTAGGCACTTTGGATGGAAGTCAATCATGCTTCAGACAACAGTCTGTCTTGTCCTCTCCGCTGGAAAAGAACACAACACGGGTCAGCAATGCACCCGATACAAATGGATGTTGTGTAGCACCGCTGCACGTTACAAAACTTTCATCAGGATTGATAAATTGTCTATACAATAAAAGGAAAATGTGAAGATTTCAAATGCTATGTTGAATATTTTCTAGCTTTCATTGTGTTCACAAAGGATACAACAAAGTCTTTTAGTTAGTGTTGTGCTCCCGGACCTCAGTATTCCTTCTTGTGCCGTGTTACATGTCTCATTAATAAACATCTGAGGTAATCAATAGAAATCCTGTCACACCGACAAAATCTCTCTTCATTACACAAACTAATTTTCTTTTTTTGTGTGCTGTACCATGTCTTCATGAGGGATTTTTGGTGTTGGCTTTATATTTTGAGTCTTTTTCTGTGTAAGCATGTGTTCTGTTTGGTGATGGATTTTTTGTTTTTCCTTTTCTGTGTTTTTTGGGGTTTGTTTTTGTGTTTTGTTTTTTGTTTTTTTTTTGTTATCCCTCCAGCTTACAGCTCAGCGTCCTGTTTGTCCCACTCTTTATTTCATCAGTAAATCAGCCCACCTGTTCTCCATCCACTAATTACCCACCATAGGGTTTACATTACTGGGTTCCTGCAGCTCATTGCCTGGACCCCCAGTTACTGCATATTTTCTCCCTCCTTGCAGATAGCAGGTTTTGTGCTTTTCTAGTTTTGCTTCGGGAGTTTAGGACTTCGTTCATTCAGACACATTTATTACCAAGCCGGACATATTGTGGACTTATGCTTCACTGATAACAGAAAGTAAATCTTCACATATGTAATGTTCAGTACCCAGAGGGTTTAAGACCTACATTTGTCATTAGGCTTCTTCTTTATTTATTTTTTTGTTTCTTGGCATACCATATGAATACGCTGGTCGGTTATGTGCTCTAAAATAGATACATAGATTATTGTTTGATTGATTTTATGAAATCAAAGCAGACACGTGGCATTAATAAAATGTGAAGATGTGTGTTTTGGACTTTTAATCATGGTATCGGTTTAGTTCAGGCAAGATTTAAAATGTCCTTGTGATAAAAGTTCTTTCCTTCCATTACAAACATTTTTAATGCTTTCCTGCATGCGTTACTATGGTTACTCCCATTGTCTAACAAGATAACACATGGGTTCTTCTTGTAAAGGGATTTCAAGCAACCTCTTCAAAGCAGAAATTGTTTCAAACTCCTTAGCTGCAGATGTTTATATTAGCATTAATATGAATTCATATAATTGCTATTAAATATATGGACTAATTTTAGTATATCAAGAGACAGACAGGATAAACAACCACGCACACACACACCTAGGGAGAATTTAGAGAGAATTTAACTGACAGTCATGTTTTTGGGAGGAAGCCGGAGTACCCAGAGAGAACCCAGGCATGCACAGGGAGAACATGTAAACTCCGTGCAGAAAGACCCTGCTGCAAGACAACAGCTCTACCAACTGCGCCACTGTGCAGCCCGCTCTCAGGTTTTTAAATACAGAAAAGCAATTTATAATGATTCATGCAGTCTGAAGTCTGGAGTAGCTCTTCGGTGTAAAAGTATTACATTTTTGTCTTTAATTTATATTCCGAATTGTTTCTTACGATAGAAGTTAAATTATCTGTGCCTATGCGGTTTGGAGAGAGCGCTTGCATACACGACAGTAGCTAAAAAGCCTGGGGGCCTGCTCACTGCTCAGTTTGAGTTCCTCAGTGGGGGGAAGACGCTGCTTGAGCAGACACATTAATCTGGACTCGGGCACAGAGCATCAGCCAAGAGAAGCTGCAGGTAAAAAATATGACAACAAAACATACTTTCTTAACCACGGTGTCGGAAAGAGGAAGGTGGGTGGGGAGAGAGGGGAGGAGTGCAGGAAGGATTTGGGAGGAGGTGGGGGAAGATGCGGAAAAAAGGAGGTTGAGGGGGGAAGAAGCAAGAGAGAGGCTGAGATTTGTCGGAAAACTCTGCATCCTTTCTGCAAGCCCGAGGCTGTAAGTTGTCTCTTAAAACATTTTCTCCGCCACAGCTCGGATGATTTTCTGCCCTTCTGTAATTTGTGTGCCTTTCTACAGCCCAGTGGGTTCAATAAAAAAATAAAAATAAAAAAATAAGCTGTGATTGTTGGTATGCAGGTGTGTTTGGCATCATATATTATTAGGATGAGGACACAGAGTAAAAGTGGATGTTCTCATGCTGTGTTTTTATACTTTTCTCTATAAGGTTTTTTCTTTTCTCTACAAGTAACATACATTTCCATTAGCAGCATAATAAACAGAAATGACTACTCGAGTTACTGCTTTAAAAAACATTCCAGCATTTCAATACTTCTTCACACTTCAGTGCATGTTTTCCTTTGTAGGAATGATTTGTTATTGCTTCCTTTAATTGGCTAGATTAAAATCAATTCCTCCCTTGCACAGAAAGGTTTCATAAATCACACAGCAACATGGTTTTTGTAGCAAAGCTGATGTATCTCATCTATTCAGCCAGTCGGCAATCGATCATGAAAATGCTCATGAATCTTCTAGACAGGTTAAATGGTATTTAATCTGCAAAAAGTGAAGTGCCAACTAACTGGCTTGTGCTCTGTAGGATGCCCTTGACCTTTATGTGTTTGCTTCGGCGGTAGCCTTTTAAATTATCAATGAGGAGCGCGCTGAACCGTGCTTCAGGTGAACAAAATGCAAACAGAATCGCACCGAGACCCAGGTACATTTAATCTACAAGTTTCTAAAACGACGCTTTTGTAAACACAGACAAGTTGTTCCATGGAGGTGATTAGCTGCCACGGTTGCAATTATTAGTCATTTTAAAAAAATTTTTGGCTCCTTAAATGGACGTGTAAAATAGGCTTAGCTTTCTAAATGGAAGTCACCTTGGACGAGAACATCAGCAGCGCCGGTAAATGGCAGTAATGATTACCGGCTGCGTTATAAGCTTATTAATGAGATCAGGCCGTCTTCCTAATCCTTTCTTTTACATTAGATAACAGTCGGGGAATGATTACTGCCACCTTTTCTTTCTGAAATCTCCGATATCCTTTTTTTTTTTTGCTCTACTCTGCAATCATCGTGTAAAGTTGAAGAAGATTGCTGCAGCCCTTTTTTTATTGTTCATCTGTTGTGATATTATACTTTCAGTCATTCATGGGCTGAGTTTTACATACCATCAGTGTTCCAGCTATATACATATACGTATATGTATATATATATAGCTGGTATATATATATATATATATACCCGTGCATCATTCTGCACTCGATTCTACAGCGAATTACACAAAGTATTTCACAACTTCTACTTTCTGCATGTCTGTATTTTTCTTTTTAAAATGGTTCATGTACTGACAGACTGCTGTGATCTGTGCTAACTCGTGTTTCTGGTGATTCTCTTCCGCAGCTCCCATCAACCCTCACCTGAGTAAGTAACATTTTCTCTCTACGTTTTGCAAAAGAGTGTGTAAAAGCATTGGCATGACTAGATGATTCTAATATATCAAGACAAGATATTACTAATATTTTGGGGAAAACTAAGAATCAGTTTTTATTACCATATTCCACATTATAAAATACCCCAGCTGAGGTTTCATTAGTCAATATATTGTGAGGTTTTTTTATTTTTTTATACCACATCACCTAATGGAGTCTTTTAAGATGTGACATGTTTAAAAAGCTGATTCATATTTCATTAGCTCTCGCTGATTTCTAGCATGTAAATATGACTTAATATATCTTTGTGTGCTGTGTAATGATTTAGCAATCCTGCAGCATACACTTTCATTTTTGTCAATAAAAAAGGAAAATGTGCTGAATGTACCTTCTTGATAATTGCCTGTTTTTGTAGGTATGTATTTTAAACTAAGAAATACATTTCGAGAGCAAATTCAGTTATTTCTGAAAAAATATATAGATCCACATCCACATTCTGGTGGTTGTTGTCATGGTAACGTATTTAATCAAGAGTAATATTTAGGTAAAATCCACCTTTATGTTTGTCTCAATCTAAAATAATCCAAATGCCAAATTTGATCTAATAGATGAACTGATCAAATGGAGTCAAACCTCTGAAATATTCATTACTGCTAGCTACCAAGGAAATGCTAACTTCAGCATCGTCAGCAACTAGCAGTCAGAAGTGGTATTTTCATATTGATTGAAATATAGTAGTCTGTTATTTTTTACAATTCATGCATGCTCACTGTGTTTGCAAATCATATTTCATCTGTCAGTCATTCACAGTTTGTTTATTCTGCTGAGTTTCCAAAGTCGAGCCAGCCAAACCGATTAAGAGAGGAGATGCGGGAAAAAAGGAGGTTGAGGTCTTTGGATGCTTTTGTAAATCAGTGTTTTCAGACAACTTGATGAGAAGTCTTTATTGGTCGAGGCTGTCAGCTCGTCTCAAGGATTGGCTCCTTTTTTTACTTCAATAGTTGTATCTATGGAGCTTCAGTCATAGATAGAACTGAGTGTCGAGCTTAAAGCACTCGTCTTCATATCAGGGCCCCTGATGTTAACTCACATTTACTTCATCAGACAGTCACAAGTTGACAGTGACTAGATAACACTTTGCAATGAAAATGTCCCTCTCACAACTCCTAATTATAATATCATTGCACATTTCTTAGATCCAATGGAGAACTACTAGTTTAACATAAAATTATGCACTAATTGCAAAACTTTGTATCGTCAGGTCTCTTAAAATCTATTTAAATTTCTTCTTTTTTCCTCTTTGAGCTTAGTTTAAGTAGTAGATTCGGGTTGTGTGAAAGGTTGATTCATCTGAAAATGTAGTTCAATGTAGTTTCATATACAGATAATTGAATTTACCACAAAACAGTGTTGGATGGTGTGAATTATCCAGGAGACAGATTTAAAATTTTGGATAAAATGTTTGCATTTTGCTTCTATTTTTGTGCATATTCTCCAGTCAGTGGGTTTTGATTGTAATGTTTAGTCTCAT
Source organism: Girardinus metallicus (assembly GCA_903067095.1). Taxonomy (NCBI): domain Eukaryota; kingdom Metazoa; phylum Chordata; class Actinopteri; order Cyprinodontiformes; family Poeciliidae; genus Girardinus; species Girardinus metallicus. The sequence continues at coordinate 19,041 of CAEGAE010077345.1, forward strand.
TTGTTGCACATTTTTACACAAAAACTTTACAAATTCGCTTTGTCGCCCGAGAATCCTAATAATTGTTTACTGTATTGTGGTAAGCTGCTGTGCGTTGCTGCTATTATATATTTATATGCAGCTGATTTATATTTTGGTGGGTGTTCACACTAACATCGCTAGCACAGAAACAAACATCCTAATCACCGGCATCATTATCCAAATCCCCGTAGGAGACTATCTTACCTGAACGCCTCCATTTACGACCCTCAATCCTCTACCTATTCTCCGAATCTTTGCCTCCCTCTCGGGCACGGGAGGCAGAAACATTTAGTTTAGCTCAGAGCGGATGGGGGCGTTAATGTCTCGCACCAGGCCTACATTTAAATCTGTGTGCCTGTGAGAAAAAAGTCAAGAGTGCCTTCAAACGCAGCTCCATCCTCTCTGTCTCTCGCCTGGCGCTTTCCCGGCATCCATGCCCTCTTCTCTTCTTCTGTCGATCCACCCACCAAGTACCTCTGTCGACGTTAGCTCCATTACCTGAGTAAAAGCTGCAGATCCCGCTCCTCGCAAGGTCACCACTCCAAGCTGCTACTGGCCACGTTTTAATAAATCAATGAATATTTATCAGCTCACATGGCTACATCCTGCATCTAAATGCTCCCGGTTTACTGTCTCTTTGAGGACGTTGCTCGGTGCTAACGCGTCCTCTGATTATTGTGTGTTTAGCTTTGTTTATTTTGCGGATTAAATGGAGGTTTCGACACCACCAATCCCACTGCTCTGCCCTCATTAAACCAAAACTCACCCTTTTTTTTTCGTGGTTGTTTTTTGCGTGGGATTTCTGACTATTCATTAGCATATCCACTGTTAGACGTTCTCGTCAAAGTGACCCTTCATAACCTCATATAAGAGTTACAATTACCCTTTCATTCCATTTCATTCTCTCAGCACACTCCCCTTTCAAAAAAAAAAAATTGCTGTCAAAGGGGCACGGAGAGGTGCAGAGGATAAAGCAGAGCAGGGGGCTCGGTGGCTCCGCCTGCGGAGTACCTTGAGGATGAGGTGTGATTGAGATGATGTGGATTTCCAAACCGATCACACACAGAGTGTGTACAAATGAAGCCTAACTCGGCCTCCAAGGACAGCCGTCTCATCTTTTTACCCAGTAATGTTAAAAGAACTGATTGTAGCTATGTTGAACCCCTTGCAAAATCTGTAAAAAATAATGTTTTCACATGAGACTTGTGCGTAGTCAAATATTTTTCTTTGAGGCCTCAGTAATGACATGCCTTTTCACTCCTACACACACATACACACCCATTTCTGTAAGTTTCTCAGTACCACATCTGCTTCAGCTCACTACACCTCCTGCCACCGTCAGGAAAAAGGTTGAAAACACTGAGCAGCGCGTTCTCTACAGTCAAACAGAGGTCAAGTCTTAATTTAGAAACCCTTTGCACCACATTTCATGATGTAATTAGGACATAGATTGTTGTGTGTACTCCTGAGACAGAGACACAACAGGAAAGCTCATAAATATACAGCAGGCGTCTTGCAGCTCACATGCATCACTGTAGCTTCCAGGCAGTTTGTGCCATCCTCCGCTCTCTTTGCGATGACGCGAACGCCCGGGTGTGCTCTCTGCCAATCTCCAGGGGAGTTCCACTGCAGCTTTGAGGAAGAGCCGATCTGCATGTTTACCCAGGACAAGAACGATGATTTTGATTGGACGAGGCACAGCGCCGCCACCCGGGACACAAAGTACACACCCAACACCGGCCCCAGCACGGACCACACTGGATCTAAGCAGGGTGAGTGGTTCAAGTTTTGCACGTTCGCTAAGCTTCTCACCAAAAAAGTGATTTTACACTTGATGAAAGGAGGGATGTTTCCAAACTTATCTATTTTTATTAGTATAATTCTTCACACAGTGCAGTGTTTTCTATAAAATCTGTGAAAAGTGATCTTATTTACAATAATCTCTCTCAACAGGAATGTTAAAGAAATCGTTCAGTTTTACTGCTGTTTGCTTTATTTCATAATTGTTTAATCTAATTTAGACTGTGCAGGCGCGTCACTGGGAAGCCATACAAATGCAGCACCGAGTCTGTTTGAGTGCTGATTTTATTTTTGACAACAGCGTCCTCCGTGCACTTTTAACCGCTTGCTGGGAGAGCACAGATAAAACCACAGAACTGCCTTTGAGGTCATAAATGATGACACATTTCAGATAGATATGTACATATTATAGTTGGGGTTTTTTGGTGGGGTAAAAAATTTGTAAAGTGCTTCTGCTCATGACCACTCATCATCACTTCACAACAAGCTTGCCGCTCCGACACAGATAGAGCCTCAGAATACATGAGTAAGACTTGGTCTGAAAAGAAGTGATGGTATCATAACCAGCACCTCTCTGAAATGTTCAGACTTTTTATTTCTAGAAATTCAAAACGGTTGCAAAAGCCAAGCTTTCATCTCTTTCTGTGCTGTTTTTAAGCAATGCTGATCTTCAGAAGAAAATAAGACATTCTCTTCATACTAGCTTTTTTGAGACCTTACAAAGTAGATAATTGTAAGTTTTTGAAAATTTGTTTTTTCGTTCCAAACCTTTTTGTGAATTGTTGGTATAATTTTATGACGTCTCTGAGAATATATTTGCTTAGACAGAACACATGAAAGTACAGCAGATACTGTTATTACAAAATCATCCAGTAGAAATTTGTGAAAAATTCTACTCTGACAAAACTAAACTTTTTAAACTTTAAAAAAAACATAATATGAGTTTGTTGAACCAGATATTCAACTGAAACTGAATGTTTACACTGTATATAAAGTCTCATAACCTTTTTATTTTCACTCTCTCTCATTAAATCAGGTTAACTTTCCTGTTTTAGATTTGTTGAAATTATGCATATCCACCAAGATCACTATTCCTTTCAGTAATTTAGCACGATGATGGAATGACTTTGTAAACTAATGGTATTGAGCTAACAGCTCAATGTATGGGGAACAGAAATGTCCTGGGTGACACCATTAGTTGTTGGCTAGCCATGCTAATCTATATCATTTGCTTTTGCTGTACCTTTTCAAATTTCGGTCTGTCAACATAAACCCAGGCAGAGAGACTTTGGAGTCAGTGAAATGATTCTTGCCTATTGTGATTGAAAAAAGAGATGATTTGAATTTCCTCCTTCTCTCTCTTCTATCCTGCTCCATGCCCAGAGATTAATATTTTTTGGCATGAAATATGTGAAGCAACATCTGAACAAAAGCAAAAGACAAGGCTGTAAAAAAAACTTATAATCCTGACTCAGTTTCACTTTTATTATTGTTCAGTTACACAATTGTTCTGAGAAGCTGATGCAAGGATACCCAAAAGTTTCACCCAAACATTTGTTTAAAAGACAGTTATACAAAATACTATTGAAATAGTTGTCAACTTATTACATTAAAACATTTGACTTATTCTGCAAGGAAACTGTTCTGCACTATAGCATAATGTCACTTTCTATGACTATAGATTTTAAATATGACAAAATAAAGATCTTTCAAAACTCAAAGCACGGTAGAGCATGGCATTCGAGTAAAGCTGATATGTGAGAATCTTTCTTTGGCAAAAATGTCTATAACTAAAATAGCTACTCACTTAAAATTGCCCAAGCAATTTATAGTCAAGGCATTAATTAAAAAAATATATATATACTATTGCATGACTAAGAAGGCTGGACAAGGACCCATGTTGTTTTGCAACCACACACTGATGAAAATGGAGGTAAAAATCTCTTAACACTCAGTGTATGAGAACTGCAGCAACACAGGGCACCTTGGTTTCTCAAAATCTCAATAACAACACAGGTAAGCCTTTTGTAAACATCTTTACTTGTGGAGGGCTAATTCATTATGCTGAACAACCATTAAAACAAGCATCCTAAGTACCAGAAATATCTCCATTACAAACAAAAGAAGAACTATTTTAATGATCTTTTTGGACATCCAGTCAATTAATGATTGGATGTTTATGCGTCTGCTGTTAAATACATATTTTACCTTTCAGTCAGATTCTCATTCAGAGAACTGGGTACATGTCAGTAACACAAATATAATTATTTGCTTCTGAAAACTTCTCAGCAAACTATTAAATTACAAAGACACTGAAGAAAACCTAAATACTGTTCTTTCTGCAACTGACTGAGGACGAACATGCCTGGTTTACATAAATGTCATTGTGTTGCACAAGCAGTGTAATGGCAACCCTTCATATCAAACCCACTCTGCTCCTTGGTGATCACTGCTGACAGCTGTAAGCATAGCTGCAAAACACACAAACGTACACGCATTTAAACATTGACAAAACTATGATGTTGTGGTGTAATTTATGTAAAATAACACAAAGCTCCTGCAGTGCACAGAAAAATGGTGTGATTATTGTGTTAATGATGTGCCAACACAAACATATTGCGAGTGTTTTGGTCCCTTCTGTCGGTTGTTTTTGACAAGCTGAATAAGTTTGTATCACTCAGCGTCTGATTGCAGGAGACGTTCACGGCGCCGTCGCATCTCTGTCCAGCAATGTGCAGTCTCAATTATTTATTTTTGAAATAATCCCGCCGTCCCCATGGCCCGTGAATTAACTAACTCAATCAGGACTGAACCATTAAAACCAGATACGTTTGAATCAGTCTGAGGATTCCATATGAGGGCTCTGATGGTTGTTATCTGTGATGGAATATAAATGCCTATTATGCTGCTGTGGCTCCGGCAGCAGCTGGAGAAGTAAATAATGCATTGGCTTTAATCACCTAATGGTTTCCAAATGTCCAGCATTTCATTACCAGGCCGATTCCTCTCTGCGTATAATTATCTGATGTGAGATTCAACAGAGGGAGATATTCCATTTGATTTTGGCTGCAGGGGCATAGAGCTGCTCACTCGCTACCTTCCTTGTGCCTGTGGCAGGGCACAGATTGGCTTCAGATTATTTCACTCAGACACAATCAGAAGAAGAAGTCTCTTTGCCGGTGTGCTGTGCACGAGTGTGAGGCCGAACGAGTGTAAGTTTAACCCATCTGTTATCAGCCTGATTGGCTCCTGGTTGCCGCGATTAGCAAAAAGAGAACTTCAAAGAAAACCACGTTATCTCGCACAAGGAAGGTTTAGTTTCCATTTATCCATCACAGAGTTTAGATATTGTTGATATCAAAAACAATCAATAGATTTATCGTTGGGTGCATTTGCTGTTTTTGGAAGTTTTACAATCAAAGCTTGGGACGTTCTATTGGTGCAAACCATAGAAATCTATAAGAATATAATTGATAAGAGTGTAATATTATAACCACTGCTTATTTTTTACACAGTGCACTTTTTTTATGTCACAAAATTATAATAAAATTAATTAATTAATTATCAATAGATAACACTAAGATCGAATTTGAAACAAATAATGCCTTGGGTTATATTTGTGTGGCTTGAGCTCAAAACATTGTCTTATTGAATTCACTATACTGAGAAAAGTGTCCCGTCTTAGTTTTAGAGCACCATGCAGTCTGAAGTCTGGAGCTAACGGCTTATAGTCTATATTATAGATGGATTACTGCTTTTGTGTTGATTTTATGTTATTTTGATCGTCTGACTGATGTTTAGTGACAATGTTAAGTTGAGGATCTCTGTTGTAAGTTGATTTATTGTTGACCTACTATGAGTTTAATAAGGTTTTTCTTCTGAGCAAGGCAATTTAAAATGTTTCCTCTTTCTCTGCCTGTTTGTACTTTTTACACTTAGAAGACTATTTCACACATTTTAAAAATGTGTTCCTATGTCTTTAAGGTTTCTACATGTATATTGAGACGTCCAGGCCACGTAAAGAAGGAGATCAGGCACGACTTGTAAGCCCCTTTTTCAACATCGCACCCAAAAACCCTTACGGCATCACCAACCCGCCCGCCTACTGCTTTGGCTTCTTCTACCACATGTATGGGAAACACATAGGTAAGACATGCTTTTTGTACTAATTCTGTGTCTTCTACAACAGAAATATCTGTGTTACTTTCTGGAACAAATAGCAGTCAATCCACATGAGGGACTATCTTAATTAAATCATAAACACACTTGAAGAAAATAATAATTACTGTGACCCTTTGAAGGACGTGTTGTTCATGTTTAGTTACCACAGTGTGAGCTCAAATGAAATTGCAATTCTTGGCTAAATCAAGGAGATTCACTGAAGTTCATCAACAACTAAGTTCATCAAGAACGACATACGAAAGCTTATTTTATTTACCGAATCATGTAATTCCCAACTTATCTCTGGGTCTCTGATTTGAAGGAGCGAAATGTTTTGGAGAAAGTAAAGCACTCTTGCAGCAGAGAACAGAATTTGTCTTGTAGCAAGCAGGGTTTTTTTATCGATGGCGGTTGCAGGTTGGACATTTGTGCTTTGAAGCTTAAATTTAGCAAGTGCATCTGACAGATGTCTCAAGCAAAAGGTATCTCACTTTTGCAACAAACCTCCTCAAAGGTGCGTACAAAGATCCTGGGCATTAGCTCTTAACATTCATCTCTGAATATAGATAACAACCTTGCATGGCCCATTTGAAGATAGTGGAGCGACTGAAGGAGCACTCTGCCGCTCATGAGTGACTCTCTTCACCGGGGACCCAATCAGTCGACCGTAAGCACTCCTCGCTCTTTGAGTACATGCTGTTTGTAGTGTTTGTGCATTTAGGGGATGTGGATAAGATGACTTCTGCCACATCAAAACAGACTCAGTTGAAGGTTATTTGTGGTGAAAACTCTACCTCGGATTTACCTCCTATCGTCAAGGGCAGTGCAGAGGTGGGTGGAGTACCCAAAGGTTGTACTTGAGTAAGAGTGGCACTACTTCAACGTATTTTTACTCAAGGAAAAAGAAATTACTCCAGTAAGAGTAAAAAAGTATTTGGTAAAAAGGATATGATCGAGTTCTGAGTAAAGTTACATCATCAGACAGACCAAAATATAAATTTATGTGGAAATTTTGGTATTTTAAAGATCAAAATTAAAGTAATTCAGTGTTCTTCTTTATTCAGTGAAGTTTCTCACTGAGTAGAGTATCGTCCAGAAATTTTACTCAAGTAAGACTAGCTATACGTTGTACTTTTTACTTAAAAACAGTAAAAGGTACAGTGTAGCTTTAAAAAAAGATTCATTTGTACACCTCTCCTTAGTGAGTAAATAAGGAAGTTAATTTAATTAATATGGTGTGATTGACAGTGCCAAAAGCTGCTGAAAGGTTAAAACAGTAGATTGCCCAGTATCTATTAGATACATTTCACAGTTAGGTACATTTAACAACAACCAGATTTGTTTTTATCAAAATAATTTTGTTGTACCAGAAAAACAGACATCAGTTGGTCAGCCACCAATTTTTCCAAGATATCTGAGTGAAATGGTAACTGAGAAATGTCACTGTAGTTGTTGGCCAAATAACAATCTGGTTTTCAAGAGTAATCTGGTTTGAAGGAGCCCACCCTGTTTAAAAGAAGTGAGAATAGCGATGATTATGAGGTGAAGGTATACAATATCCATAATATTGGGTCCAATTACAATAAAAACATTGGGAGGTTGGGAGAATATTGACAGGGCTTCCAGACTGTTTTTGTTAGAAAGGTACTAACATCCTGAAGACGTACAAGTGTAAACGATGACTAGGATTGAGAAGAAGACGAGAAAAGGGGTGGAGGTGGAAGATTATCCCTGAAATTCCTAATTTTACTTTCAAAGAATTTATAAAAGTTGGTATTGACGGACTTTCAAAGATTACAGGGAGCTATGGAAGAAACAACCTCATTTGTTGTGTTGAGTGAAATCTTTGAGCTTAAACTTTTGACAAAATATGGGGAGCAAGCTAAGCAGTTCTGAAGGTCTCATTTAAAGTCAAAGTAAAATCTATGGACTTCAGTAGCATTTAAATAATGCAGTGGTACAACTTAAAAATGGTCATTTTAAATTTAAACATGAGTTTTATAGATATGGCTAAAACTACAAAAGATCCCAGACTCTTGGCAGATATCCAAGATGATAGCTTTAAGAAAAACACACACACATATTTGCATGGCTATCTTTGTGGGGACTTTCCATTGGCTTCCATTCATTTCAATGGCCTAAACCTTACCCTTACACTAAACCATTACATACCTAACCCTAACCAAAACTCAACTCACACCTTAGTCCTAAATCTAACTCCTGACCCAAAAAAAACGTTTCCGCTTGTGGGGGCCAGGCTTCGGTCCCCACAAGGAGCAGTGGGTACCCACAACGTAGTATGTGTCAGGAAAATGGTTCCCACAAAGTGTTATAAACAAACGCGTACACACACACATCAAAGTGACATTGAAGAATTTGGCGTTTCTAGCAGCTGACTGGCCAGTGGGAACAGTGGATCAGAACTTTGGTTGATTGAAAACAGTATGATCAGAGCTGAACAATTGGAGATTTGGCATCATTCAAAGGAGAAAGGGGTCTTTCGCTCAGTCCCTGAATGTGGGGCCAAGTTGGCAGAGTGGGATGGGGAGAGAGAACAAGTCAGGGCAGGGGGTCTGGCTGAATATGACTTTTAACAAATTGCACCAGGTGGAGGAAAGTCCAGAAAGAGAAAAGCCCACGTGGGCTCTTTGTTAAGGTCTGCAGGCTTTACCTGGGTGACGCTTAAATGAGGCTGTATAGCTAGAACAAATTTTGAGTCGTTAGTCGGCTCCTCTGTAATTTAAACCCAGAAAAACATTTATAATATTAGAGGATTCTATGTACATACAGCTTCTCCTTTTAAATTAAGGGACATTTAAAATTAACACAGTTTTTATACAAAAAAATTAATTTGTGTGGCTTAAAAGTATTAAAAAGATGTCAAAGTTTGAAGGCTACAGAAGGCTCAAAGCATAGCTGTTTGTAGTCGAATCATAAAAAATATAGAGACATGAAAAGAATCAAAAGTCCAAAAGGAGTCAAGGTCTCAAGGGCTTAAGCACATAATATAATTACAGTATAAAATGAATCATAGAGCAGAGTTAACAGAGGTCAATTTCCTCCGTTTTCAGTGACAATTTATTGATTTGCTTTGACTAAATTCAAACTGTTACCTCCTGTGATTTATGCAAGTCCTATTGAAATTACATTTTGCACAGTGTTGTACATAATGAGAAAACATTTTTGATATATTACATTGGGACTGCCACCATAGCCAAGTTTTACTGAATGTGTGGCCAAAATAATATAGTCATTTAGGAGGCAAATGGATAGGAATAAGTCTCACCAAAGCTTACACATGATGCCTGGATAGCCTCACTATGTATTAAAACTATCTTTAAAAATGTATGTTTTATTTTTATCAGTCTCAAACTACTCAAAATCTGATATCTGAAAAGTAAATTCTCTTTGTCAGGAACCATAAATTGCTCATTTAAAAAGAAGAGGAATATGAAAATGACATTTTGTCAGTGTGATGTTCTTCAATTGTAATGCTGTGGTAGGTTTATCTGATATCTTACTAAATTCCCGCCTTCCAAAAAGTTATTTTCTCATCAGTCAGAGGATATTTTCCAAGGAGTCTTGTGGATCAATATATTTTGGGGGGAAAAGTCAGATGATCCTTTGTTCTTGCTGATGAAAAAAGGTGTAGTTCTCATCTTAGCTGTTATTTTTGCTTGGTTTATTTACTATTGAATGATAAACACTGAGTTCAACTGAGGTACAAATGATTTGGGTCGGGTTGATTTGTCACCTCCTGGATGAGTCAGTGATGAATAAATATGGTTGGCCAGTCACTCCTAGTTCATTCGCCACAACTTACTCATTTTCTTTTCCATTTCTGGACAATTACTCTTACTGCGTTTTATTGAGTTTGAAATATCTCTTTAATCTTTTCCAGAATTATAGAAGCCATTGATTTTGTTTCCTCTCTGTTCTTGAATGTCTTTACATTATTAACATTAGCGTTAGGAAATAATGTGTTGCTCTTTTAGATCTTTTAGCCAATTCACGTCATCACACTGGTTCTGTTGATGAGATTTTTTATTTAATTTTGCTCTGGCAGTAATGAAGCCCAGGTGTGAATTGTGAAACTAAACGCAGCTTTAATTTATGATTTACACACCAGTAGATAGTTTTATTTTGAAAGCAGCTAATTTTCTCTTTTTCTTTTGCTAAAACATGTAATAGAACTTTGTAAGGAGGCAAATGTAAATATGCTGAAGTAATTTCATACTCTACCTGGCAGTGTTCTTTTAAGTCTGAAATTCCTGATGATATCTGATACTTCAAAAAAAAAAAAAAAAACATGGATGCACTGTAATTCAGCCACATTTCTGGGTTACCCCACTAGAAATGCAGAGTGGAAGTGTCCTGGCAGGGGGCCGGACCAAACATCTGGAGAGGTGGAAGTGAGGGCAGTCGGGAGAATATAAGGATAGAGGTGTTGGCGGGGCGGCTCAGCGGGGGAGATGAGAGCTCCTCTAGCTCCCTGCTGAGGTTGAGTAGGCCGTGACATTTCCAATTTGCTCAAATTGATCGCCAGCCATACCTTCTCTTCCCTGCCCTCCCTGTCGGCGGTGAAATCCATGCCCAGACTATGGTGTGGTATGATGAATGGGCTAAATGTCAAGGACTTCAAACCCGGCTCATGCCGTCCATAGCTACGCTTTGTTTAGTATACCGTCGCTACAGCCAACAGAGAAAATCACTCGAGACTTTGGCTACTCAGTGTTCTGACCAGTCAAAGAGATCTAAACACCTTGAATGTTTATATCTTTTAAATTACAACCCAAAATTTTTAACTATTTTATTGAAATTCTACTTGATAAGCAAAGAAGCTCCAAATTGTGACGTGAAAAGTCTGCAAAGTGTAACGTGTCCTTTTACTGATGACCTAAACAGTATGCTACAGTACAGCAGGTTGCCTTTAGAGGTCTACTATTTTATAAATTTGGCCTTTTGCAAGAACAATGGAGCTGGTCAGAGATGATTTGAAGATGGATGGAACTAACTACAAAGCAATAGAGGAAGAAAATATATCGGATACTGCAAACAATTTGAACCTAAAGTGGAAAGAGGAGTATTGACCCTAAAGCATACTGTCTTTAAAACGGCCCAGTCAAAGTTCAGAAAATCTGGTGGAAAAGCTGTCATAATACGAGATAATTTGACCTTCACAGACTCCCTCCATTCGGTCTCATTGAATTTCTGATCCGTTTCCCAAAAAGAATTGACACAAGAATTTGATTTCGTAAAATATTTTGAAAACCATTTTCTTCCCATTTGCTATACTGGAGTACTTTGGTTTGTCACAGAAAAATGCATTTGAGTTTGTGGTTGTAATATTAATTATATTCATAAAAGTGTTAAAAAGTTGAACCAGAAAACATTTTGTGAAACACTGTATAAGGTCTTTTAAATGTTGCATCCAATGAAAGTTCCTATCTATGCTTTTTCTATCAATCCTGCTGTTTTTATGCGTTTGGGTTGTTCTGTTTAGGGAAGTCAAAGCCAGGATTCGGTGCAGCCGTGCTGAAAACCACAATCAGTCAATATAGTGAGCTGCCTACACATCAAGGAGAACAGTGGCATGGCGTCAAAGAAACTCCTCCATAGTTTGCTTGCGGAGGTATACCTGAGACAAGGTCACACTCAATTACTGAGCCACACATCAAAGTTTGACTTTGGAGCCCACGTCGGATTCTGTTTATAGGATTAAGTATCCAGCAAAGCACAGTTGGTGCGTCTGTTCAAAGCCTGACCTTTTTAGTAGCAGTAACTCTTTTTTTTTTTTATTATTAGCAAGTACGGTGGTACTGCTTCTCAATGCACCTCTTTCTTGTCTTCAGAGTATAATTAAACATTTCCAGGAGCTATCGCTCACTTTTCACCAGACTCACATCTTTTAGGTCTCGCATCTCTTTAAAGTTCACAAGGCTGCCGAAGGTACTCTTTAAAAGAAAAAAAAAAAAAAACAGGTACAACAAAGAGTATACAACTCATGCCTTTGTTCAAGATGTGATGACACTGACATAACCACCTACATCATGATGGGTTCAAAGAAAAAGTGAGCCCGCTTGCTCAGCAGGAAAACCTCCTACATCCTAAACACTCCAACAGGAGATGAAACCGCGGGTCATGTTTTGTACGGGAGCTCATCTCTCACAGGAGATTGTGCTGTCGTTGGGGAAAGTGTTTGCCATGCTGATGAGACACTATGAACAGAGACATACAGTGTAGCCTCCCCTCAATTTCTCACATAGATATGTTTTTTTTTTTTAGCAGTAATGAGACACCTTGCTGAGGAAAAGATGTATTAAACCCAAGGCTGCTGTTCCAGTTGCTGCAGCTCTGGCTCACCAGTTCTGCTGGTGCTTAGATGCTTCTTTCCAAGCCAGAAATATACCACACTTAAGACTCGCTCGACCCTAAAGGAGTGGTCCTGTTGGGCTTCACAGTTGGTTTTAAAGCTAACCTCATTTGGACCTTTGGAAGCTGCTCCTGCTGGTCCAACTACAAAAGGAGAGTGCTTGCTTTCGCACATGCAGCTTGCAAAATAGAATGAATTATATAAATAAATTGCACAATTGGTGTGTTTCAGAGGAAGGGTAAAGTGGTTGCACTCGGTGTCATCATCTTCCAGTTTCATATCAAAGCCTGAGGCCAGACAGGAGGTCTCTGTGAAGGCAGGCTTCAGCTCAGACCTGGCATGTAGGGTTTTCTGTATCAACAGGAGCCAGTATTTCTGTATAATGGTACAGGTTTGGCTAAGGAAAATCACCCGAACTGAGTGGAAAGAGTTTGATTCAAATGAAACCAACCATATTTTTATCCCCTGGGAATAAACCTGCTTTAGCCATATGTATTCTCAACACACATCACCAATAAATGTCAATATGACTGGATTATCATTAGGTACAGAATAATGATTCACTTCAACACCTATTCATACGACCCAAGTTTAACCTTTGTCACTGCTTGGATTTGCTTTATGTGCAAGAGAATATAAATATTTCAAGAGATTGGAAGCAGAAGATATAACTCTTAAATTCCCATTTAAATGACTGCGACCTAAATACACAATTAAGTCTTTGTGTGTGGGAGCAAGATTAAGGAGCTTTCACACGTCTCTGTTTAGAACCTCTCTCATTTGTCACTTAGAAAAAAAAAATCCTCTTATTTTCATGGCTGTTTTAACCTGGGCTTCAATTCTGACCAAAAAGCTAATTTCCACTATCCTTCAGTGTTAAAGTGCAAAGGTATTCACATACCATGATGTGGTCACTACCATGCTTCACTATAAGGATAATTTTAACCCATGAATAAACTCGTTGCTTATAATCATAGTCTTGTATCTGCCAATTTGAAACCTAAATCCTGACAGTAAAAAGATAACAAAATGTCTACTGTTCTTGTAGATTCTCTTAATAAAATCAGTGAAACTGTTGGTGAAATGTCTTGCTTGATTTGGCTGTAAAATCAGCTTTCAGATCACAGCTGGTGCCTCATTTAGTTTTCCATTTTATTTAACATTTGAGCGACTCTGCATCTGGTTGCACTCGGGTCTTGGAAACAACTTTGTCTTGATAAAGTTCTCGTGTCTTAAGCCGTGGTTTTGCTTGTTACACGGGGATGATTTGTGGACCATTTTGAACAAACTAGTATTTCTCTAAAGTGTGTTGCTGTTGTGGACAAAACAGAACAAAACCATTCATACCTTATTAGAGTTTGGAAAAGGAAGACCTTGGACTAAAATGCACATTCGAGAGACAACAGACTAATTGCATCCCTTGGATGGTTTATTTCATTGTTTGCTTGTTTGCTTGGATTCCAACTAACAAATGAAAATGCATAGAAACAAAGGAGTCTGGGTTTCTTTTTCTTTTTATTATTTATTTAGTCTAGCCCTGTGTGTGGGCATCTCTGTACCCATTTTAATGAAACGATGATGGACTAAAAATCCAAAATTCCACACTGTTAGTTTGGACAGCTGAAATCTTGTAGGTGGTAAGGATTGTTTGGTGTTTTAGTAATAATGATCCACTTAAAGCAAGTGTTATTTCACTGTGATGCATTGCCTAAGAAAGCTTGTCACTCTCTCCCTCCCTCTCTCTCTGCATCACACAGGAAAACTTAATGCCTTTCTAAAGCAAAAGGGCCAAATGACCTTAGAGGCTCCTGTGTGGTCACTTAGTGGTAACCAAGGTGACCGGTGGAAGCAGGCCAAAGTAAGCATCCATCCCACATCGTCCTTCCAGGTGAGACAAAAAAGTAATCAATCCTGTGAGCACCTACTCTGCCCTTTCTCTGAGTCTCTGCCTGTGTCTATAAATTATTTGTTTTCTGCAGATGCTGGTGGAACTAGAAAAGAAGTGTTATATTTTGCCTACCGTGGTTTACTTTGTAACTGCATAGAATGTGAAATAATTCCAGAAAGATTCATCTGTTACCTGCTCATTCATTTAATTTGATACTATTTACACTGTTTCACCAACATCTGGCAACTTTTGTAATAATAAAAGTTGTTTTTTACTCTCTGTAGGTTGTTCTCGAAGGCATCCGGGGCCCAGGAATCGAGGGGGACATCGCCATCGACGATATCACGCTCGAAGAAGGGGAGTGTCGAGATCCACCGCCCAGTGAGTAGCACCCGCCTGCTCCTTTCTTTCTTCCTATCTGAGCTCCACATTCTCTGTTTGCATCGCCAGACATACTTGAGATTTACAGAATCTAATCTCAGACAGTTGGCAGCGCCGACCCAGCCTCTCATGGAGGAAACATGGTTGCCACAGCAACGGGGTTGTAATCACATGAACGATAGCCATGCTGCTGGCTGAGTGGGGCACAGTAATTGCACCTCAGGAACAAACAAGACAAAAACAGAAAATGGGCCGCAGAAAATGGCCGGCAGTTGACAAGGTCATATTGTCAGCCAGGGAAACGCTGCTGCTTTGATTTAATTCCTGTTATTCATGGCCGGAAAGAGAGTTGAGCTTAAATATTTCACAAACAAAGCAGGCCCATCTATTATATCCATTTACTTAAGTGGCAGAAAAGTAATCAAAAACACAAATCAAGCAGAAGCAAATCTGGACTGCCAGATGTATTGCTTTTGTTACAGCATTGTTTTTATTTTACGTTGTTATTTATTTGGATCCATTGTGCTTAGTAGTGACGACATTAATTCATAGAAAGTGAAAGGACTGGTCACCCAGTTTGAGGGTAGAGGATTATGAATTATGGAATTCAATCTCAGATGATGAATCTTACATGACTTTAGGTGATGTTAGAGAGAATATTGAGCAGCTTCCCAGAAGGAACTGAAAGGAGGTGATTTCTCACTCATGTTACCCTGGTAGTAAGCTTCAGAAAAGCTGATAAAGACTCAAGTTTAAGTGTTAAAGAGAATAGTTTGAGGTTTGGGGGTATCAAGTATTTGTTTCGCAAGGAAAGTTTACTATTTTTTCCATAGCTTAACGAGGTCCTTGCTAGCTAGTGTACTTATTTTTCTTTAGAACAAATATGGTTAAGTCTAACACAAGTAAATACTTGGGTTAGTATACTTGCAAATCTAATGCTTTACAAGAAAAGCGTTAGAGCTATACCTGATATGGTTTTGTGTTGTTAAAACAGAAAGCTACAGCTAGCAACAAATGCTATTAGCATTGGATGTTTAGGAGTTTTTCCAGGGTTGTACCTCATGCTAGCAGCTGAAAGATATTGGAAGTTACTCACTAGAAGTCTTAGACAATCAGAAAATAAAATATATCTTTACTTAGTTTTCTGTGGAAACTGCTTTTAAAAAAGATTAATTAGAGGAGGACTAACGTCACTATGTACAAGCTACTTTCACAGCACAGCTAGTTGCTACAGAAGGTTAGCAAACAATCAGTTTAGCGCCGTGACCCATTTACCTTTGGAGTTAGCAGCCGGTCTGGAAGTCTCGTTTCTTCTCCAGCTCAGAAAAGCCGTGGATAAGATTATGTGATTTATCTGGATTTTAGGCTACAATATCTTTGTTACTGTTGTGTTATATTCCTTAAAATGTATCCTTTAGTCTTTTTCAGTAGTGTGCATAAAGCTGACAGTTCCTTTTTGTTCCCCTTGTTTAGATATCAGTGCCAAGGCTCTGTCCACATCCTCCCATATATGGTTGCTTTGCACCACCTTGGTGCTGACCCTCCTGGAGGGTCAAAGGTGACCCCTTTTCTTCGTCATCTCGGAGGAGAGAGTTCAGACCCACCGTCTGTGAGCTATACCCTCAGCATCCAATCACCAAAGATTCATGCATACTGAAAGCATCAGGGTCCCCGGAAGGACCACAGACCACGGGGGGGAGGGCGGGGTAGAGTTTGTGAAAGCAAGACGAGACAAAAAGTAATAAAGAACACATGCTACTTTTCCATTTGAAGAGACCTCTTTTATGTAAAACACTCCTCGATGCAGGACTTGGGATGATTTTTACGAGCACAAGAAAGAGGAGTTTACATGGGTTGAGGGAAATCAGTTTGCGAAGCACAAGAATCCTTTTTGCAAAGAAATGGAAAAATCTTTGGATGGCAGCGGAACAGACATAATGCTGACTTTTTGAATTTTGAATACCTTTTCCCTCTTTTCAAGTAGGTGGAATCAGACCATTCCTTGTGTATCTTTATCTTCATTTCCTTGCAGTAGATGCCAGTCGCCACCATTTTTGTTTTCTCTCTAGCCCAGCCTCACACCACACTTTGGCATTTCTTCATCTGCTTGGTGCTCTTCTGCAGAAAAACCTGGAATCTGACAACATTTAGTTATGTCTGCTTATTCCCCTGTAGCTGCCTACATATCTGATAACACTGTGCTCACGAGTCCAAGTGGCCAATGGACAGTGTGGTGGCAGGGAAAGGAAAAAAAAAAAAGGGCAGAACGATCAGCAGAGTTGTACACAGCTAGTTCAAATTTAGGAGGAAAAAAAAAGAAGAAGCAAGATGTGTTCAAAAAGAGTTTGGAAGAGAAGAAACAGGCAGGCAGGAGAGAGAGATCCGTTTAGTGGCCTGCCTGTGGAAAAGAAGCCACTTTACTTTCTGCCATGAAACAAAAGTGCCTTCAGATTACAATCCGAATCGTGAGCCTGAGTGTTGATCAACATTGAACAAGTCTCTGTTCATGTTTCTTTTGATGGGCTATTTTCTATCGTTTCTTTCGCCCCACAAGTGCTGAAGGGAAGGCAACGCGTGCTCAGAGGGAGTACAGAGGTGGAGCTGCTCAGTGATTACATTCCCCATGGGACAGTCGGTCGCCTGTGACTCCATGTGTGTGTGTGTGTGTGTGACTTGCCTGAGCCGTTGCATTTTTATTTTATTATTTAACACGAGGGGCAGCCAACCGGCTGCCACACGTTCGGAAGCAATGTGGAGGAAAAACGGAAAAAAGTGAGGCTGTGGATTTGTTTTTGATTTTTTTTTTTCTTCTTCTTCTTCTTCTGGAAGACGGTTGAAGATCAAGCAAGTGGATAAAGACATCTCAAGGAATGAATAACCCCACTCTCTGCTCATAATCCTCCTTCCCTGTGGGCGAGTATTTTTTAAACAAAAGAGAGAGAAGAGCAACTGCTGAATAAAACATGGAGTTGTACAGGGAGGGAAGCAAAAACTTTGGGACCGCAGGCTCCTCGCCAGGGTGGCACCGCTCACCCGTCTCCACCCCCATTTATATGGAACAATATCGAAATCAAAAAAAAGGGATAGTGACCATAATAATAGTCGAGATATTTTATTACTCTAGCGAGAATGTTTCTCTGCTTTTACACAAACTGTGAAGATTGACTGTGGAAGATCTACCTGAGACCATAACCTTAACCAGCGGGGTTTTTAAAAAAATGTATTATTAAAAAAAAAAAAGAAATCAACAATATCAAGAGTTCCGTTCATTGCTGGTTTGGAGGACTTGTGTCTTGTTTCTTTCTTTCTTTCCTTCTTTTCTTTTTTTTTTTTTTGAAGATGACTTAAACTTCCTTTTCTCTTGTTGTCTCCCTTTGCGTTGTTGAAATATCAAAGCCGACGGAAGCATAAGGAGTAAACCAATTTGGTACATGTATAACTTGTAAATGTTCAAGAAGTTCTATTCAAAGGTTTATGATAAATGTTTTATGTTGGAGTACAGGAAGCACAACCTACAGTTTAAGGTCTCGACAATATAATATTCCTTTATATTTCTCAACACATGCGGGGCCTACTCTCACGGATTCAGGCTTTTTGTCACTCAAGTCCATGTTCGACAGGAAATTTTGTCCATTTTCTACTTATATTGTTCATATTTATAATGCCGCCACTGCAGCCGAGAGTATAAATGAAAACTCCATGAATGCAGATGTGGTTCAACATATGTAGCCTCTTCAGTAAAAGCCTGGATTAGTCTGAGTAGGGTGTGTCTGTGTGTGAGCATAAAGCTGTGTACAATAGTTGTTATAAGAAACTGAAACATGTAAAGAAGATAAATATGCTATAAGCAAAACAGAGCAGGATGACGAGCATTTCAGGGCATCCATACAATAATGTTTTGGTCTGTATGATATTATCAGAGAAAAATGTTTATCAAAGATTTTATCCATAGATTTATGTTTTGTTTGTTCGTTTTTATTATTATTATTTTGGTCATTTTCAATTTCAGATCACACTGAATGTATATGAAGTTCTTGGGCGATTTTTAACCTTACACTCTGACTAGATGTAATGTTTTACTAAATCACATGTTTTTTGGGGGGGGGTTTCCGTGTGCTTTTGATGATGCAGACTTTCTAGTTTATTTGACGCACCATAAAGCATAAAAGATTTGTCTGATGACGACTTTGAAGCAGTTTTTCCAAAACTACGAGCTCAGTTAAAAACAACCGTATCACTTAATGGTATGGTAGAGAACAAAAAGTGCCAAAGTGTCCGAGCAAAGTCATTGTTATTGGTACCAATATGAGTTTATTAAAAAGATTTGCTTTCATACACCAGATTGGCACGTAATAGCCACAACAGCCCCTTTTAAAACATAAATGCTTCAACATTTGATTCAAAGATTCCTTTAGGTAATGAATGATTTCTGCATTCTGGGAAACTGTTTTCTACTGGTACCAGTATCATGCTACTAGCATAGCCTACGACTGAAAACAAGTGAGAAAAAGCAGTTTGTCCAACAACCACAAAATCTTTTAACCATCTCCTCCAAAACATTAAATAATGCATTATATCTTGTCTGTTTATTCCTTAATAAAATAAAGTGTTTCAATTCTGAGTTGCCATTTTTTTTCCTGGGGGAAAGGAAGTTAGTGGGCCTGGACAAAGTATAAATTTCTGTTTGTCTAGACTTCAGATATTTGGATTGAATTTGGCAGTCAGTTCATTTGTGGATTTATTGAGTTATTTTTGCAACCACTTGAAAGAGAGGACATGGATGTTTTCCACTAGGTCCAATTTTTATCACCCTAAGAAATACTGTAGTATGTTAGCTTGCAAGCTCTGTGACAAACCTCATCCGATTTTCATTTAAATTTGACTAACTGGAAATTTACATTTGACCTAAGTCACTTCACTAGATGAAAGATTTTTCACGCTGCAGCACCAACCATATCCCTGGTTTCTATTTTGGTGCATTTCGCTGATTTAAAGCCATTCTTTTGCTTTTGTACATGAGCGTTGTGATTGTAAAAAGTGGGTTACACTCTGAGCCCTGATCTACTCTTTGAGCAAAAATTCCTCCCTACCTCCGACTAAGTACCATTGTTTGAAATAATAGGCTCTGAATATATAAACAATGTGGGTCACTTGTGCTTCTTACAGGTTTTAATGAGTTATCATAATGAAAAAGAGATGAGCGAATCTGTGGAAAGTGAAAAGGCTTCAGAAATGAAAAGCAGGACATTAGTTTTTGTTTAAAATTAAAACTGGGTGTTAATGTTAAGTGGCAAATATATTTGGTTTGTGGTGTTGTTTTACACCACCACATTTGTGATATGTATATTTTTTGGTTTCTCTTTGAGTAATAAAAATAAAAGCATTTCTTCCTTTTCTTCAGCGTACAGCTCCACCCTCATACTAAATGGATCAGCAAGAATTGAAATGCAGCATGCAGATTTTAGCAACTAAAATATGATACAATAAATGTGCTATCAACGCTGTACACAAAACAGCATCAGTGTTTACTTGTCTGATAGGCTAAAGTTCATCTAATCAGATTTTGTTTCTGTCAAAGTGACTTCATTTTTTCAGGGGTTATCTTTCCTAATAAGCAGCAACAGTTTTTCTTAAATCTGCAGTGAAATGGGTTCACTTTTTATATGAGTTTTTTTTTCTTCTAAATTATTCAAATACAATTGCATAGCTATAGGTTTGACTATTTGTACCCTTAGCAGATTTAGATTTCAAGAAGTTTATTGGTTGCGTAGCAAAGGCAAATCTCAAAAGTACATAGAACTGTAAAAAATTTCTATTAAGTGAAGATTTTTGATAACAAAAAGCATATTTTTGAAGCAATATTTCAGCTTATTAGACTGCAGTTATCACTGAATCCCTCTGGATCTACTTTTTGTTCTAACCCATTTAATATGTCAGCAGGTTTCCTCACTTCAATATCTTGATTTTTCTTCCTGTAACTATTTAATTATTTTTGCTATATTGAACCTTAACACTAACGCACATTACAAATTGGTAGGAATGTATAGAGAATTTAAGCAATAAGAAGAAACATGATAGTACTCCAGTCTGCAGAAAGGACAAATAATGCTGCACTGAAACAAACATATTGTTTGGGTCAAACAGCAAACCTCTGCATCATGCTGGTCACACGTTAGACGTTGCCTTGCAGTAGAAAACAAGTGATTCAAGTCAACTTCAACTGCAGTCAAAAGGTAATAACATTTGGCTGGGGGAGGACGGCAGGCGTGCTGCTGTAAATAGTTTTCTCTGCTATAATGCAGTTTTATAATCTTTACTGATCGAGCAATTTTTTCATTCCAGGGAAGAGAGATAAAGTAACCTATTGTCAGATAGGCTTTGGTCCAGGACTATCAAAAAAAAATACATAAAGTACAAAATGGATAAAGTCTCATTGCAGGTCCGTCTTAAATTTCTTTATTTTCCCCACATATCTGTTACTTATTTTGACATTAGTAGAAAACATTGATCGAAAATGCAACTGTGCATGAAACCATCCAGTGCTTTACCTTAATGCCATCAAATTGGAGGAACCGTAGCATTACAGGGATGAGGTCTGTCAGGAGTTTTTTTTGTTTGTTTGTTTGTTTTTTTTTTGCAGGCAGCAGATGGAAAATAATTACTGCAACATGAAATATGTTCTAACAATTTCCCAGTTCTTTAGTAAATGTGATTAAATTTATCCATGTGTGTAGAACCATGACAAGCCGCTGTGGGACAAAATGTGATTTATAGGAGGATTTCTGCCTTAATTCCTAAAAGTGCATACCTTGTAATAATATAAAGTGCACATTGAAACAAACTTAGTTTAAAGAGTGCTATTTCGTTCAGGAAAACATGTCCTTTTGGGTATTTTTTACAAGATCCCCCCCCATTACTATTTTGCCAACTCACAAGTCCTTCTTCTTGTTTTAGTTTACGTCTAAAGACTCAGTGTCTTCAGGGGTCTCTACAAAAAAAGACCCCAAACATGTCTTTCTGAATGAAACTTAAGAAGGGCTTTGACACATTGTGTCGTTTACTTAAACACACACAGTGTAAGAAAACAAACTATTTTTCCTCTCACTCCGAAATTGTACCATTTCAGGTCAGAGTTCCCAAAACTGTTTCTGTTTGCCAAACGTCAAAAATAAGAGGAAGTGATTCTCAGATTTTTTTTTTTTTTTTTTTTTTTTAATTTAGAAGTTTACACATATTCCTCTAAAATTAAGTAGAATTGGGTTTTTACCAGTAAAACCCTGGGCCAGATATTTGGCTGTCCTCCCACAAGCTTCTGGCAACAGTTTGCAGAACTTTTGGCCAATTCCTCCAACGAGAACCGAGTCGGGTTTGTAGGCCGACTCATGAGCAAAACATGAGTTCCAAGCTGATTTTCGGTCAGGAAGTGAGAGACAAACATTGTCTTTTTGCGCATTTCCAGTAAATATTTGCTTTCTCCAACTACGTAAATCTGATATAATTGTAGCCTTCTGCCCCTTTCTGAGTAGAAATACACAACACAGTCATAGTAGAAAAACGCAGAGAGCATTTTAGAGAGACAGCAATGATCCAAACTAAATTCTTGTGATGAGCCAAAAAGTCAGTTTCATTTAAAGGGCTCAAAAGGAACAAACCCTGCATGATTTCTTTTACTATTATTGGAGTTTTAAGATTGAAGTAGTCCCCATAATAAGGAAAGTTGTACTTTACTGGTAGAGAGAGAGACGTCTAGTATGAAAGTTGGTGCATTTCACTGAATAGTGAGAGAGCGGCAGACACAATATCCTGTTTTACACTGTCAGGAAGAAGCGATATGTCACCATTTGATGCCATCACCGCTCAGCCTGACAGCTTCACAGGTCGGTAAACTGCCTCATCACCGCCACAGCGACTCTTACTACATGTTGATGGCTTTCCTCTTCTTGTTGTCTTTTATTTCCTGATCAGGAAGCACAGGCCAGGCAGAGGCCTTGTGTTTTTTGTTTTTTTTTTTTTCACATAAATTCCAGCTTATACGATACTAAAAACTATAATATACTAAAGAGACTCCGTCTGTCTCCCTGTTGAAACATGAAAACACAATTGGAAGAATGAAATTTGACACGAGGAAGCTGCGTCTTCAGTGATGTTGTTCCTCTTGTTCTGTGGAGACACCTTGTAATGATGACCTGTCATTCTCCTCTGTTTTGTGCTTGATATCTACTGTACGAATGATCAGGCTTCTTTCGCGTTGTGTTTCTTTGGGTTTTATCACCCATTTTGTGCCATACCTGCAACTAATGGGAAAAAAAAATAAAGAAAAGAAAGATTTTACTTGCGTTGCCACTTCAGTGTTACTTTGCACGACACAAGTCGAGAAACGCGTAGTAAAATTATGCACAACAAATGTTATCTCAGAGCACTTTTTAAGCTAATGCAACAAAAAATCCGGTCTCATGGTTTGATTTAGATGCATGCTGTCCAGTTCAGTCCAAAATGTGATACTGCAGTTGATTATATTTATATAAAGAACATCAGATGATGATGGCAGTAATACAAAACAGCAAAATTCATGATTTATGATACATTTACATTGTTTGTCTCCCATATTTCTGGTGCTGGTCATGTACAAGTTATTGTGTTTGCGGCTTCCAGAGACAGAGCAGCATGTGCAGCACAGCTGTAGTGAGATGTATTAATAAAAATACATTTATTTGTTTCAGTAATAACACAGTAACACAGCCTGCTCTGCAAGCTTCAGGCTTCAATAATTCCTGTGATTATTTGTCACCAGAAGACAACGAATCAAGGCGAATATGGCATCAAAATAAAACCTGTGTACTTCCTACTTTTACTTTGTCAACTAAAAGCCACATTTTTTTTTCGCAGTTGTGCTTCAGCTGCACCCAACCACCAGAGAATAAGTCTAAGCTTCGGGGAATGATTAGAAGCATTTCTGAAAGCAGATCAGATTCGATTTTTAGGTTTAAGAACTGCAACGTAATGTATGTAGTTCTTCTATGATCACCGATTCATTAGTGCATGACGTCCTGCTCTTTTCCCCACCACGCTGTTCTGCCGCAGCCGAGAATCGTCACTTCAAAACGTCAAACGCACAATTAGAGAGCATGCAGAAAATGCCAGAGCAATACCCAATTAAATTGTAGTTTTTGTTCCTCATTGTGCCAATGCAGTATCACAAGGCAGATAAATGTACTGGTACAGTATACATAATCAAAGTCAATTTCTTTTGGTTGTCCTGGCGATCTTTAAAAAGTGAACGTGCAAGAAGGATTGCGTAATCCAGTTTGAAATGTAAAAGCCATATTTGCTTTGCGAGAGACCGTTTGTGTGCATGTGATAATTATTCTCTGGAAGCTGCAAACAATTTATCATTCAACGAAAACAGAGAGTCAGTGCTTTATCTTACAAAAACCAGGTGAACAACATCCAGTTAATATCCTTCATCCAAAAGGGTCTGGATGCCAAAAAAAAAAAAAAAGCTGTGACGTTTGTTTGTTTTTTAGTTTGAGTGAGTTTGTTTCGGCTTGATTTAGATTTGAACTGAAAATTTAACACAATCGAAGATACAGAGCGTCATGTATAAAGTACAAACCAGCAACAAAATGTTCTGTTGTCCAAAAACCTCTGACTGTTACCGTTTAGATGATGAAACGAGGAATAAACTTGAGAAATGTGAATGAAAGAAAGAAAGAAAAAAAAAAACGTTTTTATCAAGGGCTATTTTTTTTTTTTCATCCACCTCTGGACTTTTTCTACAATATACTGCCATGCTGAAATTTAATACCGCCGTGGAAGACGTAACAAAATAACTAGAGCTGTGCCTCGGGGATTCTGCCAGGAGATTCGGTCTGTTCACACTGGCATAGAAACCGAAGACTGTTGGCAAACGCTGCGCGTCGTTTCAGCTCAAATGTGCTGAACGGAAATGAATTGCAGGTTGCATAAATCTCGCATGGAAGCGTACTGTAAATCAAAGCCAAAGCCGTGCTTTTTGTGGCTTGAGCGATAAATTACTTTTTTTGACAGTAACTAATGAATGTAGTGGTAAAAACTGGGGAGGCTAACAGCGTGAGGAAAAACATTTGCACTTTTTCCTCTCCGTTTTTCTCTTAACGAGTTACTGACTCCTTCAGAGCTAAAGAGCTAAATGCCACTCTGTGGAGAAACGAGACCCCGACGTCGGTTTATTTCATGTGAATAAAGATCTGCTGGAAGACGACCAACAGAGTTTATTTTAAAGCTCTCCAATTCACAACGTCAAGGCTACGTGTTAGATAAACAATATGAAGTTTTCCACTGGTCATAAAAAGGGGTTATAACTGTTTTTAATTTTTCCCAAAAGAAACATTTGCAGCAGTATCCTCTGGTAATTGATCAAATTTGATTGTATATATTCGTATGACCTGAACAAATATGCAGTTAAAAAAAAAAAAGTTTAATAAATAAAATAAACTCGAATTCTGATTATGCATCTTATGTTTGATGCTGTAACACAAACCGTTCTTTCCCCGTTAGCTGTAAGCGCTTGACACCTCCGTCCCCGTGGTTTGTCAGGAAGAAAGCCGAGCCGTTCTCAAAGTGACAAGCTGTCTTCCACTCAAAAGCCTGGAAACAAAAGCTTTTGTGTTGTGCAAATTGTTCTTTTGACGGTACTTCCAAGTTTGGAGATTTTTTTTTTTTTTCTTTTTTGCGAGGAGAGCAAGTTTTCCTCCCGGAGAAGCGAGTCTGGGACTTTATTGTGGTGTGTGGGAAAGGCACCGGATAATAGTTTGTGTGGAGTCATCCAAAGGTCAGCCAGGTCAGGCACAGCGGAGAGAGGCTGGATGATAGAGTGGCAACATGAGCAGAAAGTCCTGTTGAAATGAACGTTACCAGACTTCCTTTTCCGATAAGTCGTCCTGAGCAAAAACCCTAAAGGCTCACAAGGCTATTTTTATTCATTACAAAATTTGTAGCATTCTAAACGTCTAAAATATTATTTTTTTATGACTCGGGGAAGATAAAGATGGTACTATCAATACCTTGATTAGTAGGTTTAAAAATGAGTCTGTCCTTTTATCCTTTGTTTTGTCTGAATGTTGCCATGTGCCCTAATGTGTCCTTTCCTCTTTTTTTATTTTATTTTGTTAGAAACTGTGGAGTACTCACTTCCAACCCAGAAAAGGAATTAGAACAAACTTGGAATCCAGAGACTCTAGTTTATTAGTCACTCTTCAGCTTATATTTTGGAAACTGTAGAGTACTCGCTATTTAGATCAATATTAGATTCATTTTTAGATTATTATGCAGAGACTCCTATTATTGCGGAATTAGAACGAACTCAGAATCCAGAAAAAATTCTTCCAGAACAGGAATATTTAGTTTTTATTATTACTTAGAAACTCATTATTTTTACAAATTTGCAGCATACTTAGAAAGTCCAGAGGATACTTACTTACTTACTTATACGTATTTAGCAACCCAGAACTTGGAATCCAGAAAAACTACCTTAGCAACTACATTTAGACTCCTATTCTTCCAAACCAGAAAAGGATTTAGACCAGAGGAAACTTACTTATACTTATCTACAAACCCTCAATAGGAGCATCTAGTTTATTTACTTTCGATCAACATTATTAGCTTTTTCTTCTTTTGCTCTTTCCTTTGGTTTGTTGTTTTGTTTGTATTTCCTTTTAATTCCTGTAAAGCACTTTGTATTGCCTTGTTGCTGAAAATGTGCTACATAAGTAAATTTACCTTTACCTTTTACCCAAAGTAGCGGACAAGACGCTAGTAAGCTAACAAAGATGAAATAAAACACGGCGCCTAAAGACGTTTTTGAGATACAAAAGCCTTGCTGAACTTTCAGTAGGCAGACTTATTCAAAAGCACAGGATGTACAGATCTGGCCAGACGTTTACGAATGCTCGTTATGGGCCTACGATACGAACCTCTGGGACTTCAAATCATTAATCTGAACTCTTCTTTTCCTGTCTGCTCCCTCACAGACTTCTTTTGTTTTTGATTTTATCTCGCATCTAAATAATTAAGACGAGCAAAAAACAATTTTTTAGATCAGATTGTAAACATGAAGCAAAAAGTAGTTTCAAAATGCTAGTTTAATTTCTTAAGCAAAAACGAAAAAGAAAAAAAAAAAAGATATTTGGGAAACCTAATAGCTGGTTGTGCCATCAAGTGTTTGACACTTTTACATTAGTTTACATGACTCTTGTTACTTTAGCAATAATGTAGAGATTTTGAGCATGAACTTCCTGTTTGAAGCGTCTCAAACAGGAAACAAAAAATATGTTATGTTTTTCCTGGGTTTTTCTCTTGTCCAGACTTTCAAAATTATACATACAGTCTCACAAACATACCTAATATTTAGTCAAATATCTCCTAAGTTGCTTTTGCAGTGGCTGTAAGTTTGAACCATTTTATCAATATAATTC
Source organism: Girardinus metallicus (assembly GCA_903067095.1). Classification (NCBI taxonomy): domain Eukaryota; kingdom Metazoa; phylum Chordata; class Actinopteri; order Cyprinodontiformes; family Poeciliidae; genus Girardinus; species Girardinus metallicus. Next base: position 46,117 of record CAEGAE010077345.1, read on the forward strand.
ATACGGTTTATTTAAAGTAGTTGGTTTTTGGAGGGGGGGGTTTGCCACACAGTGAACTGTTAGGCATCATCCTGGTTTTTGGTAGGATTGATGTGATCTGAGCTTTGACAAGGTCAGTCCTAAAGCTTCATGCTAGTCTGATTTATCAATTTCAAACCCAGGTGTGACTATAATTGAGCTGTTTGAACATCCAGCTACGTCCTAGTTTCTGCTTCACCGCGCCTGACGTGACGTATTTCGACCCTGTGTGGACTACAAACCCCGACACCATTTTTTTTGTCGCACATTTTTCTGATTAGAGAGAACTGAATTCAAATTATTTAGCTCCAGGATCACCATTAAATGTTAAAAGCTTGCCACTATATGAGAAGAATGAAGCTGTGAGGGGAGAAAAGGGATAGAGTGAGAGAGAGCAACACAAAGACATAAACGCTAAGTTAATTACTTTTAGACAAAGTACTGGCACTGTAAACGCTATTATGGTGACGCCTTTAAATATCGGTGTATCTTACACAGACGGAGCAGCTTGGGGAACATTACACTGAACCATTGCGCTGCTGTTGACAACAAGGTCAGCCCACCTGTAAATCATTACCATTTTAATTTCAGATGATCCAACCGCAGCAAACCGGACTGGCGTAAACATTTCCCCTCCCTTCAGCCTTCTCATTCATATTTAAAAGATTGTATTAAAAGGCAATGCTCGCAGTTGTCTATTCATAAATTATTGGAGAGTACGGTGAAGGAAATGTTCTCAGTGTAGTTTTTGCCTTTGCTGTGGGTCCACTTGTTTCCCCAGGGCAGAGCCGAACTGTACACCTTAAAGGTTAGTTTTCTATTTGCCAGTGGTGGAGGAATCTGCCAGCTGTGTTGTTTATCTATCTCCTTCCCCGGAGGAACAGTGGGAGCGTTTAATGAGATGCGGTTGTTGCCATCAGTCTTCTTTTAGCCTCAGGGCTTTCCTTGGGCTGCCCACTGATTTAGTGAAGGCTACGGATATGTGTGGGTGTGCTAACCGTGAGTATGTAGCATCCTTGCACACCCGGCCATCAAAACGATGTTTGCGCGTTTCAGCGACGGGGGAGCTGGGAGTTGGCAGCTCTGTGATGGGCAATCAGAAAACGCATTATGTCACATTCCGCAGCTCTCTCGCTTTGAGTCCGAGGTTTGTTTGCCCTTGTTACAGGGCCCAGACTTTCCCTAGGGGGCAGTAGAGAGCAAGGTGTAGGTGCTGGGAGGAAGAGGAAGAGCGAAGAGCGCGCGCCCTGTCGCTGTGTAGAGCGCAGTGTGTTAGCTTTAGAGAAGCTAGCTGTACTTGTTCGTCCTGCCAAAAGAGGAATAAAGTTCTTAAAACATTCATCTGCCTCCTCCTTGCTTTTGCCCGCCAGCGGAGCAGAACCGATACGAGCTTGTTACCGGCGAACGAGCCGAAATAGACACCGGCCTGTTCTGGACTTACTGGATAACATGAGCAGTGATGTTAGCGCCAAGATATGGTTGATTTATAAATACGTATATTTATAAGTCAACTGTATTTATAAATATTTATATATAAATATTTATCATAGCTCGCATCGTGTGCAGCATTCAAAGACGCACCAAAGTCTCTTAGAAAAAAACAGTTGAAGCTGTCAGACAGTGGATATGCTGAAACTTCAGAGCAAGTTCGTCCGGAGAGAAAATGACTGAAGAAGGGGGGAAAAGGCCAAATTAAATGTGATGACTTAGTTCAAGATGCACCTGCTATTTTATATTTAGCTCACACGATTTGTACCTGACTGACTGACTGTGGTGAAGGAGAGCCTCCCCACAGCCAAATACTGCAGATTAACTTTTTTTTTTTTGTATTTCCAGATTAATTAAATGAAAAATATCATTAAAGGAACATTGCAGAGTTGAAGCTATGATGGGCTAGCATTTCCCTCATGAAGGTTGTTGGGTAAATAATCCAAACGCTCCCACTTTGTTAAATGCATTCTGAAGTTCACTCGTGGCCTTTATGATCTGACTTCTGTCATGCGTAACCTCTGTGAAGCGCAACTAACCTTTTTTTTTTTGTCCGGATAATAAGTTAGTCCCAAAAAATATTCAGATTGTTTTTGCTGCTGATAACCCCTGGTAGCATTTGGCCTTTAAAATCCCCGGCACTTTCAATTACCCTGCTGCATGTTCCATTTGTCCGTTCCCTTATCGCCTCCTTCTTCTGTTTCAGCCAGCCAGAGGTTGCCCCGTAGAGCTGCATTAGAATGTGCACCTGGTGTCCGAGCTGCCAAACAATGCCGCTTTACATTACATTCTGTTCCCTTTTCTCCTTGCCATGCACCGCGACGGCACTTTGTTTACAGGCTGCCTCTGCTTTGTGGATGGATGAGAAAATGTCATGGAATGCTAATGATCTTCTAATTCTCCTCTAACGTCGCCTCGCCCCCGCCATGTCAGTCAAACAATGTCGGTTTACTTGTGCTGCTGCTGCCAAAGTGGTTCAGGCACATGTGAAGCTGCCATTTCTGTGGCCTGTGCTGTATTGACATGTTATCAATGAAAGCACGCGCCTCACTTTTTTCACAGTATGCACTTGTGGTAAAAAAAAAACCACCGGTGTACCGGGATGATAATTAAAGATGTTTGCAGTCAGACCATTGGGATTCTTTATGATTTATTAACTGCAGTGCAGTTGTACGCCGTTCCCCAATCTTATTATCACAAACTGTAACCTTAACATGAAATTAAAAGATGTTATAAGAGGCTAAATAAGTTTGGTTCCAATGTATCTTGCCAAGAAAATCAATTTAAAGAGAGCTCCAAACAAAACATCCTGATTTATTTTGCCAAAGGACTCTTAACCTTGATGATCTAAGGCTATATTTTTCCTCCACGCCATCAGAAAAAACACCCCAAAAGCATAAAAAGTGAACACATGTCTAAAATTGCTATGAATTTTAAAATAGTTTCAAACAAAACAGAAGCTATTTTGTTCCTCATTGCGAACAGCCTCCAGCTGGGATCCAGAAGTCAGCCCGACCATATGTGGAAAGTGAGATCTCATTAGGGACCTTTTAAAGACCCATTAATGTTCAATGTTAAATACACACACATTCTGGGCTCTATTTATAAGCATTTTAATCCGTCAACAGGGAGTTTTTTGGACACACACACACACACGACAAACAAAGATGGCGCAGTATAACTCCGAGTGGCGAAATGTAATGTGTTAAATGTAGCTGAGATATTGTCTGATCACAACTACTTCAGAGAACTCCACTTTTACAAACTTAACTAAAAGCCACCATCTTGCACAGCGCGTTAACAATTAGCAGTTTCTGCGTAAGGAGCAGAGAGTCGCCTCTCCGCATGGCTGCGAACACCTCTCACTGAACTCGTTGCTTTGAGACAGTGCTTATTGTCCTCTCATGGATGCTGCATAAATTAATCCCTCTCATGTGGCGCCATCTGAGCCGTGCTGATGCAAAACTTGGGTCTGAATAATTTATCCGTCTGCCCTTCGGAAGGCAGCGCTCGCACCGGGTGCCACCGCTCATAACGAGCCGTTCTCATCACAGACCTGAGCCCGCTGGCTTCCCACTCAGACATCTGCGTTCTGTGATAAGAGCGCACATCCTGGGAGGAAGACATCAGATCTTCTTTTCAATTGTGGCCACTGTATTGACTTACAGAGGGAAGCAGGAAAAAAAAAAAAAAAAAAAAAACTGTCCGAGAAGTACAGTGGTCATCATTTATTAGTCCATCCATTCCTGCGTTTTTTTTTTTTGTTGTTTTTTTTTTTGCTTTGTCCCTAAGGATGCTCTCTGAATCAGCGCCGAGCGCTGCAGCGATGATGGATTCAGAGCATGCTGACACTATAGACCGGCTCACTTTTCAATTTCATTCTTCCAGCTGATTTAACAGAAAAATAGTTTCGAGCTAATATGAACATATTCTGCTCCTAATGCAGCCATAATGACAGCATGTGCTATTCTGGAACGCGGATGGAAGATTTTTGTGCAATAAGCTGTCTTTTGTGCAAGACAGATACCTTTTTCAAAGTGGTATTACACGCAGTTCCCTCAGTGGGACAACATGACCTCAAAATGCAGAACAGAAAGTTTGTTTCGCAGTGGGACGCGCTGTGCTTTAACTAAGACTGGAAAACTAATTAAAATCTCTTAAATAAATCAAAGTGTAGTTTTCCAGATCAGTTGTAAGTTTGGGGGTCGTCTTTCTGAAATAATGTGAACCTCCATCCTCGTTTGGCAGCTCTAAACGGTTTTCTGCATAAGTGTTTTATATTTAGCTCAATCAGTTTGTACCTGCCTGACTGACTGGTGAAGGAGAGCATCCCCACAGCCCAATACTGCCACCACCATGTATTGCTGTGTAGGCGGTAAGTTGAGGGCAATGTGCAGTGTTGGAGCATCAAAGTCAAAAAGTTAGATTTTTGTCTCGTTCTACATATTCATTCATTTCTGTGTTGGATTGAAGAGCGCTTAGATGTTTTGCAAGTGACAGCGAAGTCTCAAGAAAAACAAGAACATTTCAAAGTCAAGACATTTTGAACTGCATCAAAGTCCCAAACTTTTCATTTTGAGTATTGGCCGCGTTATTTTCACTGATTATGTATAAACTAATTGAAGTAATAATAAGATTGACTTTTTAAAAGGGTTTTAGAAGTTTGTTGTTTTTGTTTGCCAGAACAATCAGCAAGAACAACTGAGCTGAACTTCAACATCCTCTGGCAATTTGTGCTGATTTTAATGTTAACCAAAACAAGAAACATCCAGCAACATTAGAAAATAATGATAATAAAAAAACTGATCCATACAAAAAAAAATAATGATAATCAACATACAATAAGCAACAATACAAACCTGCTCTTAAATTTGCAGCTAACCTGTAACTTTCCACGCTCCACGATTAAGTTAGCAAACACAAATAGCTTAGTTGTTAAGCTAAACATAAAGCACATATTAGCAACTTTATTAATTTTGATCAATTTGTCTTTGTGTAAATTTACAATTTGAAAGGAAGCTTGTTTGTTGCCTTTCTATTCTAGTTTTTAGCTCATGTTTTCCTAAAGTGAATGTATTTCCTTTTGATCACGTTGGACTCTGCGCAAACTGTGTATATGTTTTCTCTGCTCTGTCAGTTTATGAGAATTTTATGAGAAACTCGCTGGAAATGTTCAATTTTTACTCGAAAACTGATTCAAGAAATCTACAGGGTGGGCCTTAAATTTTTATACATAGGAGAATGTAAAAAGTATATTTCTTTTATATTTCAGATACCCAAGAAGATGCGTTTGGCAAAAGAGCACAGAATTGAAATTATACTGGTGGCTGGATCGGGAAGCAGTCGCATGGTTGCACGAAACAGAAAACATGGAACGAGCATTTGCAAGTTTCAGAAAACCAGAAATGTTGCAGATCAACCACGAAGTGGACGTAACCATGTCCAAGACGTGCAGCGATTACACAGAATCCCACAAAAATAAAAACGGTTGTCCAATATAAAATGTTTATTTTTTCTATGTATGGAAACTTATGGCCCACCCTGTATAAGTAATAAAACACAGAACAGAGAAAAATGTTGTTGCATTTTACAGATTTGCATGGGGAATAATAAATAATTGAATAAATACATGAAACTGTAACATTGGAGCATTGCATGGATTGGATCTATGATGTACTGATTAAGCCTAAGTAGTAAAGACAGAGAACATTTTTGCAGGTGACAGGAAAGGGAAGAGGAGATATTAGAAATTATACCTTTTGCTTTTCTTTATTTTCATTCTTTCAGGGAAGGCATCATGCTTGTTCTCTGTCTTTTCTTGGGCCCATCACCAAACACAATACCCACACATTATAGGCAGCTCTGGCTTCCTGCACTAACATTGAATGACCACTTGCAGCCCTCAAATTACCGTGTCTCAGTCTGAGGCACTGCTCTCTGCCTAGATTTAAAATCTCTCTGAAAGTGCCTGAACAATGTGGTTCAGGGTTACCTGTTGTTTACATGATGATGCCTCATATAAAAGCCTTTTTTTAAAATTATTTTCTCTACCAAAATCGGTGTTTTTGCCGTCGTGGTAGGATGTAGAAGGAGAGCAGGTAAAGAGCGAAGCAGATGCAGCATGCTTCTTGAAACAAGAGAAGGAATTATTGGCAAACAGCGGGGGGCCTCAGCGGGATTGTGAGCCTGGCATGGTTCCACGGTTGTGTGCCCGGCACTTTTCCTTTTCCAACACACTTTCTGTTTGATGTAAGATAACAAGTCTCTTCAAGTCAGCGGTTCAAGTCCAAGGCTAGTCATAAGCCATTGGTGTGGAAATCCAAGTCAAGTCCAAAGTCTTCCATAAAGTCATGAAGTCGAGACGATGTCATTAAATCAGAAACTCGATTAAGTCACGTTGCTCGGCTTTATGTCTCTGCTGCTGGGTTGCTTGGTCAAAAGACGTAAACACCTCTACGAACTACTTCTGTAAAGCAAACAGTCACTTCATTTTTTGTTTTGGTGCCCTTTAGTCGTATTTGCAGCTCTCTCTCTCTCAATAGTGTTTAACTTAATTAATTCAAGACTGTAAGTAAAACACAACACTGGATCTGGATGCTTTCAAAATACTAATTGACACAAAGGGATTTCATAAGCTCTGTTTACTGGAAAGATGTGAGCATAATGCCTACAAACCTCCTCAATAATCATTGCTGCTCCTGTGCATACCAAGTGGGCGATTCATTTGTGTGAACTGTGTGTTTATCCGAGCGGCGTCACGCATGTGTGTGTGAAACCAAGAGGCTTTTTCATTAAAGTGGAAGTATTTGATACTGATCAAAAGAGCAGGAATTTTTCCCCGGGAAGGTCACCGGAGTCGGCGAGAGAATAAATGAAAGTTAGACACACAGGATTCCTCAACACCGCTGCGTTGACCTCTTAGTCAGGGACTTAACATCATCAGTGAGGTTGCAGGCGAGGTTACTCCATCATGTGCGCAAGAGAGAGAGAGCTCCACCCAGGCCCAGGCAGCCCACAAGATGAGCCTTTCGCCAACGCCTGTTCCCTGATGAAGTGCAAAAAGAAAAAATGGAGGACGGTCATCGGATCTGTTTTGCATCACCCTACAGGACAGTCGGGGCGTGGCGACATGGCTGACCTTTGAATCATGTATCAGCGCTGACATCTCTAACACGGAGTAAAAAATTTTGCATTAGCACAAATGACCTTTTCTCGTCACTGTGTCCCGACTGTACAATGCCACGAGGATCCGCCCCCCAGCGCTCGCTCATCTCAGACCTCTTATGAGCAGCAATAAAATCCCCAGAATTGCAATTTCGTAAGGTTTCAAACGCCCAATATGAATAGTCAAAGATGTCTAAATTAAATTTTGATTAAAGAAGCTGAATACAGGCAATGGGTTTGCATTGGAGTAGCTCACATGTCTCAAAGATACAAGGTGTGAGAATAGATTTTTTTTAAATCTCAACTATTTTTCTATTTTGATGTATTGGTAATAACTGTTTAAAAGTCCTTTAAATCGCTGATCCACTCTTTTCGAGTTGAATATTTTCAACTCATCTACACTGAGAATATTCCAACTACAACTGATATCTTTATGGTAATACAACTTCATCTCATTCACATTTAAATCCAGACTTTTACCTGCTTCATGTTGTCAAACAGCTCCTATATTAGTGATTTCTTCATCCTTCAGTTCAGACAGTAAATCAGGCCTTGGTGTGTGTACTGGAACTGAATTAAAAAATGTGGTTAATCCCAGTTAATTTGTGATTTAACAGGGGGTCACTTATGTTTGTCGAAGGGGTTCAGGTCGCTTTCATCGCTTAAATGAAATCGTTATGTATCATCAAATTGACGACCTTCCACGGATTGTTTTATAACTCCATGGAGAAATGCCCTGGCCAGAAAAGAAACCTTGAACCTTCTTCCTGTGAAGCATCAACGCTAACAGCTGCAACAACATTCAGCTCAGATATAAATCAGTGTTAGGCCATGTAAAACTCCAATTCCACCATTTCAGTCTTGCCTTCGTTTCGTCTGTTCCCGCTCCACGTTCAGCTTTTGATTTCAGACATTTGTGCCGTGGAGCCCAGAACACAGCACCAAAGCACCTCTTTGCATCAAGATGAGAAGTTAGACCAATTAATTATCTCTGCCTGTTGTTGAATTTGCCAAAACAGTAAGACAGGGAGATGGATGCAGACAGATGATGAATTTGTGTGAAAATCCTCCATCTATCACGCGAGATAGCTTTTTGCTGTGCTGATATATTTTCACCATGTGGCTCAACCTCCCATCTGGCTGGAAATCAGTTGAAAAATGTACCGGCGCCAAGGCTCTGACAAGCTCTGCAGATTCAGGTTTCAGCTGTACAAGCCGTGCCTCTTTGATGCCTCTACGAAATTCACCTTGCACCACAGCGAACCTGTCTTCTGCACTTATCTGAGGCTGACAACTCTGAAAATTCACTTGGCTTTATTCTGTTTGTCTTTAGTCACGGACTGCGGCAAGAAGCGCTCTGGAATGTCGTCGCCATGGCATGGCGCATGTGAAATGAGATTTCCAAGGCCGGTCAAACGAATTTGAAATCCATCGACGGATCTGGGGGATCGTGTCACGCTGTGCGACACGGACCCTCGCTCTCTTTTTGTTTTGGTCAGAAAGACACAGATTAGTGCACTGCGGCTGCAGCGCTGCAATTTTGTCATGTTGGTGAAGAACAAAGCAGCCTTCCTATGCCAACTCTGCTCCCAGAGGACTAAACCTTCTGCTGGCTGAAGAAAAACAAAACAAGGAAAGAGGATCCCAGATTTCAGGGTCTTGTCATACAGATGACAGTTCTTTGGTACTGAAACATATACAGTGTTTGGTGTGTCACAGTTTCTGTATTTGTGGATGTTGCTTTCTCTTCTTGCCATACAAGATGAACAAGGTTGCCAGTATCTCATCGCCAACTGTTTGGCTATTTAGTTGGAAGAAAATAAAGCATGCAAAGCAAATACACAACATTATATAATGGTGTGAATAACTGGCAAGAGGATTTCAACTTTGGCTTCTTAATTAGAAGAAACTACAAGTAGTCATTTCTGCTGTGAGGTGTGCTTGGGCTTGGCTGCACTGCTACAAAGCAGCAGCATGAAAATCAGGAGATTTTCCTCGTGGTTTGCTTTCCGCCAAGCTACGAGATATACAGTAAAATCTTAAATCTACCCTTTTCTATACCGACTCCAGTCACTTACAATTGAGATGGTAATAGAACCTTAAAAGTGTCACAAAAATTTGTATAAATAAATTATTTTTAGTCACATTTTCAGACTTGTTTTGTAATAACAACCTTCCTCCACGAAAGCGCGTAGAAAACATCTCCAGTGGGATATTCTTGTCATGCTAGCAACAATCGCAGATGGTAAATGGATTGAATTTGTATAACGTTTGTTGTAGTCATGCCTACGAGCTGTATTCACCTAATCTCACTCACAAATGCGCGCACATATTCATGCACCAATACCCAGATCGGTGCGCAACTTGGGGTTAAGCGACAGGTCGCCGCTGTGGCTAAGTGGGAAAAGTAATGGAAGCCATCAGGACTGGCCAGATGAAACTTTTCCTTATCACAAAATAAAACTTTTTTCTCAGTCTTCCATTTTAGGTGCTGTCTGAAGCTACCAGATTATGGGCCATAATCTGGGTTGAGGATCTGCTCTCGTCACTTTATCCTCCAACTACAGCACTTTTTTGTCCAATAACTCTCCCAATCTCTTACAAAATTTAAGGTGGCTGTCTTAACACCCTCAATATCGGCAGAGATTGCTCATTGTGAGAGCGGACATCCATCCATCCATTTTCTGTTCACCCTTGTCCCTTAATGGGGTCCGGAGAGGTGCTGGTGCCTATCTCCAGCTACGTTCCGGGTGAGAGGCGGGGTACACCCTGGACAGGTCACCAGTCTGTCGCAGGGCAACACAGAGACACACAGGACAAACAACCACGCACTCACACCTCGGGACAATTTGGAGAGGCCAATTAACCTGACAGTCATGTTTTTGGACAGTGGGAGGAAGCCGGAGTACCCGGAGAGAACCCACGCATGCACAGGGAGAACATGCAAACTCCGTGCAGAAAGACCC
>CAEGAE010077352.1:0-98549 GCA_903067095.1 Girardinus metallicus
ACTCAAACAACTCAACCTTTGGCTGCAGCGTCTTCTGCAGAGACAGACATTTTGCAAATAATGCACCATATGGTTAGCTTTAATAGTCCTTCCATCCACTCCTAAATATGTTAAAAATCATGTGCACAGTCAGGTTATTTTTGTTGACAACAACATATAACAGTGTTCAGTAGAATGTGTGCTTGATGTGAAAGCCCCATCAGAGGAGTCTATTGGAGACGTCAGAGTTGTGGATCAAAGCTCACTCTGGGAATGTCAGCTTTGCCAGATAAAGCCGTCCTAATGCCAACACAATAATCTGTAAAGTTTACCGAGCTACACAGAACTCAACTGCTTAATTTAACCCATTTAGATTTTTTTTCAATATAAATCTTGGGAATATAATGAAAAAATATATGTTACTTCTTTATCATTTTGCCATGATATTATCTCCAGTTTATTATAATTAGTTTTATAAGAAGAAAATAAAATGTCTATTGCTCTCAGTATACCTCTCTCCTGAATAATACGTGGACTTCCATTTCAGCCCACATTATGTTCTTATAGGCAGTCCTCACTGTTAGCTTATCCTGTGCTGTCTCTGCTGGTCCCCTTTGTTGATCAGTCTCACCGACCTCCTCTCAAGTTACGGGAGCTATGATTAGCAATTTCAATCATTATGTATACTCCATGCATAATTCATGCTCTTTGTTCCTCTGACTAAAAGGACGTGGGCCAAAAAAGGAATCCCCGCCTGTTATGACAACCCCAGATAACTTTCCTAGGGGACAGCTAAAATAATTGTAATGCAGCGCCATGCGACCATTGAAGAGTTTTTAAATTGACAAAAGGAATGTTATTGGTAAGGATTGCCCCGCAATGAAATGATGAATTGTGGAAGCTGTTGGGTGTTTAGCTCCTGAATATTCTTATAATCTGCAGGTTAAAAATGATTGTTCAGATGCAAGGCGATGTTGGAGATGATTTAACTCTAAGGCAACTTTTGAAATATAGACTTTGTTTGTAGAAACGTTTATAAAAATCCAAAATATGCAGAAACCTACCAAACATCAGGACCCTACTTTCAAACAAGAAACCCAAAAAATCCTGTTTAAATGCAGTATTTCTAAATGTCTGTGCTTTCCTCTTTGTCTTAATCGACATGTTTTCACTCATTCTGAGTCACTGACCATGGGCATCGTTACAGCATAAACTCCCTCCATCCCGGTCCCTGTGTGGGTGTAAGTCTGATTTTCAAATGGCACACCCCGACACACGCAAACACTCTTGATGAGGTTCCAGGGTTGTGTCTGCTTTATGGTGTAGCCACCCTTTGATTCACCGCTCAATGAAACTTGTGACTGTTTTAATTAAAGGGAAAGTACAGTGACAGAGTAGTATGCGGACATAAAGGGGTGCTAATGCTTTTCTTCCTGTCGACACAAGGTTGGCCTCTTTTTCTCAGCAAAACCATTCACTTCAGTTCATTTTCCTTGCCCCCTTCCTTTTGTTTTTTAAACATTTCATTGCTGAGGTCTGTTGCTAGAAGCAGAAAAAAAAAGTTTGAATGCATTTTTTGTGAAAATATGTGTTTTTAGGGTGGTGTTAACTTCAGAGGCTTTTCTTAAGGACATCTAAATGAAACAAATGTTATTAAACTGCTCATTGTGCCTCACTCGAGATGACTCCTCAATCAGTTACAGTGTCTCGCAAAAGTATTCAGTCCACTGTAGGCTTGGGGGTGTTGACCTGCTGTGACCCTTTGTCCAAGTCTCTGGTCTTCTGCAGGGCAATCCTGGAAGGTTTTCTTCTTCTCATTCATTCTGACTAGCTGCTCTGTAGCTACTGAAGAAAAGCCTGCCCACAGCATAATTCTGCTACCACCATTTTTCACAGAGGCTATGAAGAGCTCACAGTGCTAGTTTTACATATATTTTTGTCCATGTTCCTACAGTAATTCAATTTTGAGCTAATCCGACAAGATTGCCTGCTTCCCTGTATTTACTGTGTCTTGAAACATAAAAAAGTTACTCATCAAGTGACTTTCTCATCTGACCTGTGGATTACAGTAGCTCCTCCTTTGTATCTATGGGCCTGTTGTGCTGTGTCTTTCTTTTATAGATCTTGCCCATTGTGTCAATTCTGGTGGACCATAATGTCTATACAGAAGAGGGATTGTGCAGTCCTCTTTCTGAGGTTGAACAGTGCTGTGTGAGATTTTCAAAGCTTAAGTTATTTTTCTACAGTCTAGCAGTCCTTTAAACTTCTCCACAACATTTTCCCTTACTGCTTGGTTTTCCTGATGCTTTGTTCACCAATATTGCCTAACAAACCTCCAAGGGCTTCAAAGAACAACTGAATTTTTACTCAGATTAAATTACCTACACATCTGATAACCTGAAGGCACCAGGTTGTCAGAATAAAGTGTGAAGAATATAAACATTACAAATAACTTTTAAAATTTCTACTTGTACAACATTTGTGACAATAATTGGCCATTTTTATTTTGCTTTACAAATATGCGCTGTTTTGCATTGCTCTCACATAAAACCTAAATGAAATGCAATAAAGTTGATTGTTCTGTTGTGGCTAAATCTGGAAACATTCGAGGAGTGTGAATACTTTTGCAAGGCACTGCATAGATTAAATCTTATTTTTTCATTATCTTCAGAGACTCGGAGGATGTTAAGGGGAAGTTTGGACATTCGTTTCTAAGTTGAATCAGACAGAATTGTACTCTTTGGTCACCGGTCTGCATCTAAAACAGCTGACAGCTGTCTCTGGGTTCCCATGTTAGTCACACAGGTACAGTTCTCTGTTGTCTCTGTCTTCTGACAGATGCTTCACATGAGGTTTGTGTATGGTGATGTGTGACAAGTCCTCTCTTCCTCTGGGGATCAATGTCTGTCCTGTTCTCTTGCCAATCTGATGTTTATCTGCTGATGATCAATCACACTGCTGACAGCACGAGGGTTAGTGTTACCATCCTTGCTGCCTGTGACTGGCTGTCTGCAGGCTGAACACAGAGGACGGGTAAAAACTAAGAGTCAGAGTCTTAATTAAGCATGCTGCACTTTATGATCAATTATGTAAATATGATCCTTCTAAAAAAAAAAGCATTTCTTCATTTTTTTGCTTTAAGGTATTGTTCGAAGGAAATGTTTTTTGTTTATGATTCTATATTTGGAAGAATTATAAAGTTTAAACTTTTTAAGCTATTTTTATTTATAGAAACTTAATAAATTCAAAATTTCTGAATTGAAACAGGCAAAAACAGAAGGGAAAAGCAACTTGATACTGTACACAGTTTTCTGTCTACCAGCCCAAACTAAAGCTTCTGAATGGCTTCTGCACACTTTAAATACATGATTGATGATCAGCCGCTATATTCCCAGCAAATGGGCCTGAGTTGGGATTTTTGCTCCTAATGCAGGTGTCAGTAATCCTTCTCAGCCTCTTCAGATGACGGCGGTAGCCCGAGGAAATGCTTGACCAGATTCTTCCCTGGCTGCATAGAAACGGTGTAATCTCTCAATTCTTGACACAGCAAATAAACACTGCACAGAAGGAGAGCCTCGCAACTTTATCTCTTCCTTCCTTCCACATTGTCCTGCTGACAAGTTCCAGAGGAAGAGAAAAGAGGAGACATATTTCTCAGGTCAGAAGCCCAAAGGGGCTGTGGCATGGGACTGAAGGTTAAGTGCATGTACTAATCCTCGCAAAAAAGGAACTTAACACCATGCATATAACACTGCAAATACTTCCTCTTGACCTTCCATTTTGTTGCCTTCTCTGCCTAAAAGAAGGCAGAGAAGGAGGCAAAGAAGGCCTCAGCATCTTATCCCATTACAAAATACGAGGAGACAAATCTGTCTGTGACATGTCACTCAAATTACTGTAGCCTCACACCTAATTGGAGGTTAATCTCTTTTAACCTGTCTCATAAATTATTTCTTGATACAACTGAAAATCCAGTAGAATCGCCCACTCTTCATGTCAACCGGGAAGAACACAGTTTGTTCAGAAAAGGATCATACAGTCTCCTCCAAGAGATAATCTTCAGATTCGTCTGACTTGGCTTTATGAAAACAGCAGCCAGCTGGACCATAATCAAAACTGCTCTGCCTTTCAAATATACTTATCAATAGTAAGGTAAGATGAATAATATGATAATTATAAAACGCTATATCATGGCCTTTTTAAATTTCTTTCTGCATTGGACAATTCAAATAAAATTAACCTTACCACGTTTATTTATTATTAATTACATCTAATTTACTGTACTAAATGATGCTACTGTGAAACGCCATAAAAGTTGACAGTGTTTGTTTTTCTCTGGACTCGGGTCACATAAATTTTTTAACTAAACCGGGTTGAGTCCTGTTCACCTGTGAGGAGCCACATTCTCTACAAAATTTCCTGCGTGGCTTCAACAAATACACAAACTTATCTTGGTTTTCTAAGATTGGTTAATTGTTAAAAATTAAAGGAACACAGGGAATTTCTGATTAAGCTTTATTTAAATCATTATTTTGTGCAAGCCTCAATTAGCTTAATTATAAATCTATACAGTTTGAAATTGAATTTGAAGGAAACCATGAAACAATAAACATAAAACAAGGTAAACAAAAATTCTAAATCACTTATTTTTTCTGTTCACCTGTAGCTAACAAGACAAAATAAACAAATATGCATAAACAAAGAAACAATAAATAAATATATTAATATGAAATAATAAAAGGAGAATAATCAGAAATATTTTTTGTCTCAGTACAAAAATAAATAAATTAAAAATTTATGTTCTTGTCTACTGGCTGATCATTTAATCTTATTTTTGAGATAGAATTTAATATTTAAAACACAGAAGAGGTGTTCTATGAGAGTGGCCTCTCCACACTGTAAATACACAAGAATAGGACCAGAGTGACTGATAAGGTTGTGAATTGAAATTCACATGGTAGATTATCTAAAACAAACCAACGAACAAGCAAAGCAAATCTCCAAAAGAAGGAATGAATTGATGATGAATCGACCGTTCAGGTTGAGTTTTCTACCATTTCTCCTAAGCTTATTTTTGTCTTTCACCCCTAAGGGGCAGCAGAGGCCTGCTTTAAGTGCTGCCAGCTATTCCATGAGCAATGAGAGTCACTTGAGAACCGATCATTTCATGATCAAGAATCACTTAGAAAGGAACAAAGAGTACAACATAAAAAAACAACTAATAATAATAATAATAATAATAATAATAATAAATAAAACTGATATATATGTATATATTACATGGTTTATTCTGAGCTTTTTTGGTTTTCATGAAATTTTCTTATGAAAATCCAACATGTGAACACATTTCATTCAGAGAACTAGTTTTCTTTCTTTCAGCAAACAAGTTGCTAGAGATCCTGGGTGGGCTTCACGGTGAATGTGGAGGCCCACCAGTTTGACTTTATAAAGTGAAATCTTTTATTTTTGTAGTTTGAATTTTTCACAAATAGGCAAAGATTAAACAAGGAAGAGCCATGACGCTGATGATGAGTGAGAAATGTTACTGGTTTTAGTTCAGGATATGGGAACCTGCAGAAGATTAATAAAGAGAAGAGATCTGTGGAGCTACGCCGGAGAGCCAGCGCTAGATGAAAGAGGGAACTCTCTTCCACAGCTGTCAGCAGTTTTTAATGTGAACTTTGTTATTGATTGGCAGAGCTGTTGACCAAATTTCCATAGTTAGATGACTTCATGTTTCCCAACTATCACTTGTGTGTAACATCAAAAGCTCAGAGTTGGGTTTTCCGTCTTCGAATATTTGCAACTGAATTCTTTAATCGTGTTATGTATCAATCATCTTGCATTGAAAAAGCTTTCTTTTTTCAGTAAACTGTAACTTGAGACTCCAAGAGTCTAAATTGGCTTCAAGAGCAGGTGCAAAGTTGTTCACTGAACCTGTTTAACACGACTGAAAGTGTTTGAATCTGGAATACAGGTGAGGTTTCATGTAGAATACAGTCATCTTTAGCCTTTACACAACACTGTAATTGAATCAAGCCATGATCTTTCCTCCCCGTAGTTATTTTAAGACATGAATGACACAACAAAAATTGAAATGCACTACCCTCCCTCCTTTTCCATTTCAACAAAAGGTCAGAAATTCAATCACCACTACTATTGCTATAATAATGTATGTATGGGAAACACGGGCACAGTTACTGACCACCAAATTTTTTTTGCTGCCTGTGGTCATTTTGTCCTGCCTAAGAACAGAGGCGTTTCTCACTAGAGTTATTCATTAATCCCAGCAGCCTGAGAATGCAGCACCAACACACTCTTTCACACACAGCTCTGTCGCGTTTCTTTTAAAATCCAAGTTGGTGGAATAAAGGATAATTTTACATTTGTTGCATTTACTTTGGAATTACAATGTGAAATATTTTGAAACCACACAACTTCTTTTTAGAAACACTACTTTCACATTATTTTTTCTTTTTTTAAAATATTTTCTTATTTTGTTCAGCATTAGATCTTGATGTTGAACAAGCTCCACTGTTTGAGTGGAAATAATGTAAATTGAACACCAGGACAATAAAGAGTGGCAGAACAATGGGGAAGTGCGAAAGGTATGCCCCCTGCCAAATTGTAATCGTTTTTTAATAAGATAATAATAATAATAATAATAATAATAATAATAATAATAATAATAATAATAATAATAATAATAATAATATTTAATTGAGTGGTCAAAAAGATTTAGTAAATTGCATAATAATCTTAATTTATTTTTATTCATTTGTTTTATGCTTCTGTACGTTTTTTGTTGTTTTATATTACACCATCTTTAAATGCCCATCCCTCGTATTTAATAAAATTCCTAACACTGGCTCTCAGTTTTGTTGCACCACCCCTAAGATTATCACAGGCACCCATCAGGTCTCTCCTTTGAAAAGTTCCTCTGGAGCTGCATGTGGTCATAAATCGAGGTGATAATTCAGAAATGAGTAAGATAAGGCTGTAAAGGAGTGCCATGACACCGGGGGAAACGAGAACAAGAACAAGTGAGGAAATACAGACTGATAGAAAAAAAGCGTAGGCTGCAAGATGAAGGGGAGTTCAGTAGAAACGAGCAGGCTCATTAATGCACCGACACAGCTTTCATTAGCTCCCAAGAACAAGGTAAACAAATATAAACCAGAAAGAATAAGATGCAACTGAAATAATTGACAAAACACAATCAAGAGATTAGAGAAACTAACTGAGCTTCAGTGGCAATAACTCCTTCTCAGTCTGAGAGGTTTTTTATTAATCTAAGCTGCAGTGAAGGCACACAAACTGCACGTGTTTTGTTGCTTTGTATTTCATTGCCAGGTTGCTACTGTGTGTGACAATAAGAACCTAGTTTTACAATTCCTCTTCAATGAAATGTAAAAACGGAAAGAAAATATTACATTTAGAACATCAGTAATCCAAATAATAGGAATGTGCTTTGGATATATCCTGTAAAACGACTCTCTTTCTATTTGTATGGTAATAAAAAGAAATAAAAAATCTGCCCTGGCATTATATCGTAAACGTCTTTTGAAAAGATTCTTTCCACCTTTTTTTTTTTTTGCAAAGAAGAGACAAATGCTTCCTATTGTGTTTTTTTTTTATTTCCCAGTATGCTTGCTGTTTCTTCCATCAGGCATTTTAAAACCCTTGCATCTATTACCTTTCACCGGGTAAATACCTAACGCTGGAAACATTTGTCAACGTATGCAGCTGGCTGAACAGAATAGATTATTAGAAACAGAGGGGAAAAAACACACTGCCTCTCCAAACAGTGCAAAGCTTGCCATGCAAAGTCAGATTCTTCACCTCAGACATAAGGAAGCAGCAAAAATAGCAGCACAGGCAGTTTGCACATCCACCAACACAGTGGAGTAGTCCTTTTTATCCCTATAGAGCGACTGGAAAGACAAATTAATAATGTACTGTATTTAAACAACGCACAGTAATTACACATCTCGAACAATGAGCCAATAGCGAGCAGATTTGATTTGCTGGTCAGAGGTTATGCTGGGTTCTATGTGCTAAAGGTGCAAATGATGAGCTGTTGCGTGAGGAATTTATGTGGTTTGTACTGTGGTGTTTACATCAAGCCTCATTAGAGATTTATTGCTGACGCAATGCAGCTCATTCACTCTGAAAGCTCGGGCCAACACAGTGGAAAGCCATGAGCGTGAAAACACTTATTGTAAATTACTGAAGGAAAATACGGAAATATAAGTAACCTACTGGCAAACCGGCTAAAAAGGAAGCTTCACATTCCAAAATGAGATGACTAATTTGGCCTTTTTATGGTTGTATCTTACAGTTTAAATGACAATTTGTTTGATTGTATCAAAAAGTAGGTTAGGAGTTGGATATGTGTATTTGATGTGCTTACATTTTGTCTAAATTGAAAAATAAAACAAGATTTAAGCTGCAGAAATAAAGCAAAGCAGTTGGTTTAGTTTTCACTAAACAATTTGAACTATCTAAAATATGCGCAATAAAGCAGCCTCTGGCAATAGTCCGCTGCAGTGGCACAGGCGAAATGAGATTTGCTATAGTAAAGGAACACAAGCAGTATAGTGGCCCCCCTGTTATAGGTCCTGTGGCCAGCGCTGTGCAAACAGCAGAAAGTTGCGGCGTGTGAAGGGTAATGGGACATCCAACGCCAGGGGACAGCAGGCAGCAGAGTCACACACCGCAGCCGAAAGAAAGATGAAGTAATCTCAGGAAACAAGTAGACACACTCCACTTCGAATTTTGCCCCAAACAAGATTAAAGTGACATTATTCTATGAGAGTGTGGCAAGAGTATTAATCTTACACATTGAGGCAGGGGCTGGACAAACAAAAGCAGCCTGCAACAGTATGAGAGTACATTCTTTATTTTGTCAGCATGTGGTTAGATTTAGAAGTAGCCATGAGAACCTTATCATCTCCTCTTGCATTACGCTGAGAGGACCACTGCACTCATTTTAGTTTACTAGAATGATGCATTTTATTGTACAGAAAAAGTCAGCTGACAATGCAGCAAGGTGGTTTGCAAGTTGCTTGCAAGCATGTATTAAAGGAAATAGAAAAGCTAAAATTATTCAGAAACCAATTACAGACACTGTACAAACTTTTACATAAACATAGCATGTGTTATACCAAAATAGAGTCATTTTAATTTAATTAAATGTCTTTATTGAGTGGGAAAAATACCCCAAATTCAGATTTTTTATTTATTTTTTTTTTCTACAAATTTGTAAGTAGAACACTTATTGTTATTCCAAACAATTGCTGTAACCTAAGCGTAAATGAAAGACGTTTGGAAAATATCCTTCACTCTTAAACTTGTTGAGTGACAGAAACAGTGATCTTTCTTTGTTTTTCTTCAAAATAGTAAAGACAAGAGAACATACCATTCAAGTAATGTCGATGCATGTCCATCGGCATAAGTCTGGCAATGACTACCGGAAAATGACGGCTTGTCTGAACCTGCTCACATTTTCATCTAAAGCAATGATTAAAAAGGTTAAACCAGCCAGTGACAAGTACAGCTGGCAAAGGACCCAAGGTGCCTATCTTTCCTGTCCTCTGCAGAAAATGAAACAGGCCTATGTTTTAGATTATACTGGTATCCCAGCAAAACAGGAAGTCATGGATTACCTATCAAAAGTTGACAGTGGCCCACCTACAAAGATTAAACATGTACTTATTGTGAATTTGTCAAAAATAGTTACTTTGACCACTGGATTGTCTCCTCTCCAGCCTCTAAAATTAATAAATATTAAAACATTAGTGTGATACTGAAATTAAAGATTTAATTTTTGTTACTCGTCTTTACCAGGGGTTGCAATAATTAAACATGGATACCTGTTACAAAACCTCCAAAAGCACAGAAACTTTGTACCAAGCTAAAGAAGATCCCCATCCATACCATTTAGGAATTCATTGGGTTCAAATCTACCAAGTGAGTGTTGCATTTACGTTTTGTTTGCAACCTGTTGCATGAATAAGTCAGTCTCTAAACCCCACTGAATAAGACAGAGCTTTAATGAGTGGGGTTTAAGCCCCTCCGCCCCTCTACTCTTCCACTCTCAGCTTGGTCTCCTAATGAGCCATCATCATGCAAAACTGCCAGCTTGATACACATTAATTGGATTTTCACTTTTTTTCACCAATTAATTGACCAGCATTGTCATGTTGGCCAGCCTCCGAGGGCTCCTAAGAAAACGGGGCAGCTTCCCCTTTTCACTCTCACCGACTCTAATAGCCACCAACTTGAGAGGAGAAACATTTTTCTTTTCTTTTCTTCTTTACAACAGAGATCAGCTATCTCATTAAAGGCTTATGGCATTTGTTGGAGCCCCTTCCCTTTGTGGAGAGAAACTGTTTGTGTGCTGCTCAGCTGAAGCCTTTTACAGTTTGTTAACCTGCCTCTGCCAGTGCCAGGGACCCTGGGGGGAAAAGCCTGATGTGCAGTGAGTGACTTAGATTCCTTGTGCCCTAGAGGACAGACCACAGGGTTAGGGAGTGCAATCCCACGCCACCTTGTTCAACAAGCACCAAAACAAGAAATGAATGCAGCCATGGCATTTCACAATGGTTATTTGATATGTTGACACATCAGTGGTGTTTCGAATTCTGCCAGCGGGATTTTATTTTTTTTGTCCACATGAATCCTTGCAGTTCAAATCCACTTGAGGAATGTGTGATGAGACAAATATCTGAGTCTCTGAGTGCCGGGATTAATCCTGGATATAGAGGATCAAAAAACTGGACAAACTAATGTGACCTCCGGTTAATCAATAACTGAATACTGACATTTGAAGGGCTGATTCTAGTTATGTTTTCTTAACTTGTGTCCTCTCTGGAACCGCTTAAATATTAACGTTTAAAACCATCTAAGGTTGAGTCTGTGTTGATGACAGAAATACCAGTGACATATCTCCATTTTTGCCAGTAATGCATACAAACTGAATAAAACCTTTGCTAAAGTTTGCAATTATAACAGATTGCACTTTATCCTGCAGATTTTTTCCTTGGGATTGGTAAACCATGTCTAAAATCCATGTTTATAATACTGAAACTGCTATATATTGTTAATTTATATTCATATCCAGTGATACCCTTTAAAAATAGAGATTTTTCTGCTAGTTCAGAACTCAGCAAGCTTTTGAAATGAATAATTTCTTGGAGTTTTTTCTTGTCAGAATGAGCTAACAACTCCTGATTCAGGTCAAAGTCCGGACAGACTGAGAAATCTTCAGCAAAATCAAATAAGATCAGGCCAATTGGAGTTTGTATGCCTGATTCTCTTGTTTAAGATTGGTTGCAAAAGAAAATGAACACGTATGGTACTTTTTTGTAGGCTTGGCTGAATGTTCCGGGTTGTTATCCTTCTGCAGGTTTAGTGTTTTTCGCAGCCTACATGATTTCTTTCAGGAAAGCCTGGAAACCCTAGACATAAAGCTTTCAATCAAGTCTTACAAACTTCTCTGTACCTGCTGGAATAAATGCACCTCACAGCCTTACGCTGCCTTTACTATGTTTCGATGTGGTGATGGTATGTTCAGGATAATGTGAATCATTAGCTTTCTGCCGCACAGAGTTTTTGCATTCAGGCCAAAAAGTTGAGTTTTGGTTCCATCTGTCCAGACCATCGTCTTTAACGTTTGCTGTGTCCCCTTCAATGAGAGAGAGAACATATTTTGCTCTCCTTTACAATGGCTTTCCTCCTCACAGTATAACATGATGGCCAGATGGAGTACATGGTAAAGTTATAAACAATGATTATCCCATCTGAGTAGTGGGTTAGTGCAGCTCTTCCAGAAATATCAAAGGTATCTTGCCTGCTTCTTTGTTGAATGCTCCGCAGTCAGTGTAGGTGTGTGACCATGTCCTCGTAGGTTTCCCGTTTTCTGTGGCATAAGAATATCAACTTGGAATATTTTCTTTGAGCTAACTTTGCAAACCTTGCAGGCCTTCACAGAACAGCTGAAATTTCACTTATCAAGACAAATGTTTGATCTGGCATTTTTTAAAAGCATAAGATTAAAAAGAGCTGAATGAACATCCATGCCATATTTCTAGATTTTTATAAAAAAAACAATATGTTTTGGTTTACTGTACAATAGTGTTTTACTTTGTCATGGTCTAACAAAATCCAAGTGAAAACACTGTTTTTAGTTCTAATGAGATAAAATATTGAAAGGTTTTAGGGGTGCGGATACTTTTGCTAAAACCCCACGCATTTGGGTTAGCATATGGTTCATTTCTGTATTCCATGTTTAACTGTTCTTAGCTTGTCTCTCAGTGGAAGACAATGTTCTGCTCAGGTTTATATTGTTATTGTGCAAACATATTGGTATTAAGTTACAATAATTTGGCCATTTATATATGTAGTCTCTGAAGAGATAAGGATACTCTTATGTATATATGCATGCATCGTCATTTCAACGATGCATACATACAGTCTAACCGTGACTGTAAAGATTGTATTCTCCAATTGCCACGAAAGGAGAGTTAAAAATGGAAAACACATATTTATGTACAATAGATTAACAATAAAACATATCTGAAAAATGTTTTATGACATCATATCGCAAAACACTCAAAATAATCTATTTACTTGATTGAAAAAAAAAAAAAAACTTTGAGTAGGGTGTTCTTTCATCTGAACCACAACATGGAAGAAACTTTTTGCATCAGTAGCTTTTAGAGAACAATGGCTGCTATTGATCCAACATTTTTTTTTACAATCATTTAATGTAATGGGTGTCTAAATGGGTGCAGTGTGATAGTGAAGAAATGTATTTCAACTTTCTACAAAAACAACCACTACCACGGCTCAATGATGTCCATGAAAATCAACTCTGCCAGTTGCTCTTTGTAAAAGTGTTGTAATGTAAAAGTAATAATCTGGTCATCTGAAAACAGACCTTTTCCTTCAGTCAATAACCCTTCAGTCAGGGAAGGCTGAAGGTTAGAGGTCAAACATTTACAAAACCTGTTATTGGATAATCAAGGGCAATAGCCTTAATTAATCGATGGAGTGTTCAGGAGGAGGGGTTGTTTTCACCTTATAATTTGTAGGTCTCCATGACCATGAAGGATTTCATTATTTATGTAAAAGTGTCCATTATGTCACTAGGAGGAGAAAAAATAGGCGTTTTTTTTTTTTTTTTTTTTTTTTGTAATGCCATCAATGTTTAATCAAGCAGAACTTCATTAATCCCCATAATTAATTGAGCAGACTTTGCTATGTTCCTTTTGCTACCTTTACTTTCTGGTCGGACGGACATGTTTCACCATTATTGTTGTCCCATCCCTCCAAGGGTTGTGAGTTAATCTGCATGACCCAGCACCTGTCACATACTAATAAACACAGGACTAATTGACTTTGTTGCCCCACTTATCAGCTACCTCCCAGCAACCATGGAGATTTTTGTTTGTTTACAGCAGGGCCACCAGGTGTGTCCTATCAACCAAGAAAGAGATATTTTATAAAAAAGGCTATTATTAGATCATTAAGGGAGAAGGTTGTATATCATTAATAGTTAAGGACAGCATTTTCAGAACAGGTCAAAAACAAGTGCAGTGGCGATGGCACTGTATGCTCTGATGTCTCAAATAAAATATTATATGTGCAGGTTTTAAAATCCTGCACTTTATAGGTAGTTTGTCATGTTGTTTATTGTCCCATGCACAGTTAAGTACTCAGCCCAAAAGATCTCAGTTAATCTAGAGAGCTAATCTTCTGTTTACTAGACATGGATATAAGAGAAAAATGCCTGAAAATACCTTTAAACCAAACAACATGATGAAAGGTACTTAGAAAGCACAGATATTTATTTGCATAAGCTGGAATTCAGCATAGTCAAAATCTCAGCAGACACGTAATGGCAAGCTCCATTAATCCCAGTTAGATGTCAATGGTCTCAATCCTGAGCTTAAATTAAAACTGGAAAAGATACGTGAAGCTCTCCTCTTCAATTAAAGCTGTAAGTGACTCGTATGCGCAGACAGTACTCCTGGCCCAATGCTCACAAATTTTTTTTTTCCTCTGTCCTCAATGGTGTTATTATTGTCGTAATTTTCATGTTATCTTTGTTTTTCTTTTTCATACAAAATCCTAGCTCCTGTTATATTTATTTATTTATTTTTTCTTTCCAGTTGTCCCATTACTCTAGGCTCTCATAGTGCCTGTTTCTGGTGTAGCTCCAGATAAAAGAAAGTTATTTCTTCCCATGGTCACTATATGCTTTAACAGGATGAGAAATTCCTGCATAGTCAATCCCTCAATGCAAATGACTGAGCTATCCAACTTTTTATCAATTTGGAGTAAACTCATCCTCTGAATTTAACTGGATAGTAAAATAATTTCATTGTAACTGCCTCTAAATCCTCCTACAGTGAATAGCACTTGATCCAGGCAGCTACAAAATGGTACTAAAGTTCCCATATATCTAATGTAAATAAGCATAAGTATAAAAGACTCTGTTCATAAAATTACTACCTCTAACACATCTTCGGTGTAACCATTTGAAATCTGTCGGCTTTAACATAGAAAACATCAAGGTAACTTCAATGTCAGACCTTTTCCTTTGAAATTTATTGTTTTGAATTGAATCTGCACTGAACTGAATACCATAAAACATGCAGGAAGGTGTTCTGTGTTTTTCTAAACATTTAAAAAATGACAATTTAAGGCAAAAAAATAATTGCAAAATATTTGCAGACATTTGTAAAAAAAAGATCTCTCAATCCTTCGATCAAAAAAAGAAATAAATTAGTAAATGCAGTTAGCTTTTCTGTTTATCTTGCTTGTACTGTCGAAATCATTCTAAAAAACAACATTACCCATTATTGTGATTACTTCTGATCAGAGATGAAACAACAATTTATCATTCTGGTTGTATGTGGGCCTGTAGTTCTCAAAAACTACTGATTTCTTGCCTTATACTTATTGCATTCCGCAACAATTACCCAGATCTTAGGAATGGTAGAAAGTTGGGAAATATGATCTTTAGATTGAACATATAAGTGTCATCAGAGATGTGGGGCTCCTATATGCTGAGAGGGCGAAAAGCATGGCAATCAAAGCAGAAACAGAAGTTGTAGTGTCCTATTTATCCTGAAGTGCTGCAGTGAGGGAATGTGCCAGCTACATACAGAATCACCATTATGTCACACTGTGAACCGCTATACCGCTTTCTCCTTCTCCCTGTTGTTGTGTCGTTCTTTTACACACTTACTTAAACACCCACACATACAATGGCTGTTTAAAGTTTTTCCAGGGTATTTCTCGGTTAATTAACAGATTAGTGGTGTGGGGCAGCTCTGAAGTTCAGGGGTCAAGACTAAACCCTCTAACTGAGAGGATAATCAGTGGCAGGTGGGCCCACACTTCTCTCATTGCTCCCTCCAAAAAAAAAACCCCTCCCCCACTTGACTTGACTTGACTTATAGCAAAATAAGCCCCCTGATGCTGCTAACATCGTTCTCGACTGTGGCCTCCGAAGGCCCGACTGAGAGAAAGGAAGAGGACAATGACGGATGTAAGGAGGAGATGGAGCAGGAGAGATCTACATTCGATGAACTCTGGAAATGTTCTCTACTTCTTGCTTTCATATACACTGTCGGGGCTCATATTTACAAAACTGAACAGTAGGAATCTCAGAGCACAACCTGACTGAATGAGAAGTGGACTATAGGACAGAAGGCCTGTTGCTAATGCTATGAAACAGACACACAAAAACAGAGTCCACAGTAAATGAGATTTTTTTTTTCCCTGTTTCTGCAGTCACTCCTCCCATATTTCATTCCAGGTTCTGCTCGGTGGTGATCTCCATTGTGAGGCTGTGAATGGGAGACTTTGGGAGTGTCTCTCCTTCGGTTAATTAGGAGTGGCCAGCGTTTCCGCTCCCCTGCGAGTCCCTCCATTATCATTTCCTCACATTCTTTTTCAGTAGTTAACCCCATTCCTTCGCTCTGGCTTCAAAGACTTTTGTCACAACATAAAGTTTGCAGAGAAAAGATTGTGACATGTTTAGACTAAATCTTTCATTGCCCGGCTTTTATAATTCAAATAATTTTGGAAAAAAACGGCTTATAAATAAATGTTAACAAAATCGCATAAGACAAGTTTCACAACAGTGAAAGACAGAAGTATATATAGATATATATATATCTATATCTATATAGAAATATAGATATAGATATATATATATATCTATATATTAAACAATTTGTCATTTCATAGCAGAAGTAGAGAGTTTATGAAGCTTTACCCATATGCACTATCAAACTAGCTTGATACACACACAGTTATTGAAACACCAACCTAAAATATACCTCCCCTACGTCCGTGGTGAACATCAACCAGAAAAAGAAATCCTGGGGTGCATTCTCTCAGTGCCCAGCAGGCATCCATTTGCTGGAAAAAAATCACTTTGCCTCATTAGCTACACACACTCTTAGTTTGTCACAATGCCTTTGCTTGAGCCCTGCTAACAGAGCCCTCCCTCTCCTCCTTCTCTAGGTGGAGACTTCAGGGGCCAGAGGCACAGTTTTGGTGAGTGAGGCCTTTTCTTCTAGCCCTCTCCTAGCTGATTTAAGGGTTGTAATTATCTTTTGCTGGGGGAGGCTGTAAATTGGATTAAAGTGGAGGGTTTCGGCTGACTGGGTCACCCCCTCGCCCCCTCTCTCCATTGCCCCCCTCCCGCAGCCCTCCACCTCCCCCACCATCTCACCACTTGGTGGGCCACACGCTGATAAAGTGCGGAAAACCGGATTTGGATTCAGCCTCTGCATTCATGGCTTCCTGCTGGAAAAAATGAAATTTTCCAACAGAAGGGGCCAGCGTGCCTGTGGTATCTGCCCATGTGGTGTGTTTCATCTGGCCTCACTCTTCCAGAAACACCATTACCTACGTTATCTCTGTGAACCAACTCAGCCTGACTGGACAGGGAAGCCTGGCCAGCTACTACCCCACACAGACCTCCAGCCAACTCCTATTGCAGCTCCCTTCAGTGCTGCCAGCCTCCTGAATTATGGTTTATTAAATGTAACTGCTTTGTGCTGAGATACGAGCATGCTGATGTACTTTGTGTATACCGCAGTAGTGAGAAGTAAGAGTAAGAGATTGATGCTTATGTGGTCTCATTCTGCACTCTGATAAAACTTTATATATCAGTAAGGAATGTAGCCAGTTAAAACTGAACTTTAAACAGCAACGACATGAAGATAGGGTCGGGATGACGTTTTTTGGCTTTGAAGCCGTTTTGCTGGTAATCTTAAATTTTTAATCCTGTCACAGAAAGTCTTACAGATTGCTAGTATGCTGGTGCGTGAAATGGCAAATTTCCCTATCCAAATGATGTCAACCCTGGCTTTACTGACCTTCTCAACCCAAGGCAAACACAACGTCTGCATTAAATGAACGTGGCTTTTCAGGTTGACGCCCATAAAAACAAAAAAATCTATTGATGAATTTCTAATTTGTTTATTTCTTCTCTTAAATTGATCTGTGTTGTCTGACTCTTCTTGGAAAAAGAATTTAAAAAAATCTGCTTATATGTATGGCTTTATTGTTTGCAGGAAGGTACAGTAATGTTTTAAAACCCTTTAAGAAGAATTTGTGAAACCAGTTACATTATTGTACTTTATGAGTTATAATGTTTATGTGCAAATATGGTATGTTTTTCTTTCCTTTGAAGGTTTTATATGTTGAAAATGTGCACGCTATTATTTTTTGTTGGTCTTTCCGCTCAAGAATTAGACCTTATTTGATAGTTTGAAGCTGCCTTTGTAAAGAAATACCAGGAGACCCAGCAGATTTTAAATTAAAATTAGTTGCGAACTCTGCCTCAATGATATGTCAAACCATTGATTTTCCTCTCATGAGTTCATTGTTTTATTGATTTTGACATATGCTTGAACCTCCTACAATGTAAAATAATGTAATCCCTCTTCTACTTCAAAGGTTTGGGGTGAGAATTGAAAATCTAAAAAACCCTAAAAAAACAATAACTCTTTTTTAACTGATGAAAAGAACCTCTAACCATGACCACTGCCATGTTTCACTTTACAGTAGATGCTGCAATTCTCCAGTACTCTTTCCTTGCTGTACACCAATAGTGTTTTATTGCAAAACATATCTCAATAAAACTGTGGTTGAAAAGTTTAAGTTTGTTTCATCAGAGAACACCTTTCCCTGAAATGTTGCTGGAGATATAACAGAGATACGATTTCTGGAAGTAAGTACATATAAACATGATTTCAGAAAACATGCAATGCAAATGTTTGACATGTTGTCACCTATTAAAAATTCTACAAAATTCTCTTGCCTTGCAGGTTTATACAAGAGTTTCTAAAGTTATAGCAGGAATGGCTGCCTTTAACATTGACAAGCTGAAGATATATCCAGTAAAGGAAATACACTTAGATAGAATTTTGTCTCTTACATTAAGACTAAATTTCACAAGAGAGAAACTTAAATAGAAAAAAAGACCACTTAGTTTTTCTCAGAATAAAGTGTTATACCAAGCTAAATTGAGGGGTTATCTACTGTGGACACAACAACCTGAAACCTGAAGAGAGTTTATTGAATAGGGGTTTTTCAAATCATATAAAATGTCAATGCATTTTCCAACAAACACTTAAAAGGGATCAGTGGACCTTCAAAGTGTTCATGGAGAAAATAACCTTTAAGTTTTACATGGGGATGCTACTCTATTGAGGCACTGTATGACCATAACACCTCTAATGATTTATCCAAATAGCTTTGGCATTTTGAAAAGAGAGGGGAAAAAACTAGAACAGTAGCCTAACTGTGATTCATAAAGAAATAAAAACACAAGAAGACATCAGCGGTCATTCGGGGTTTACTTATGCCTTCAAGCAATCTGAATTTAATGCTCAGGCAAAAGTCCTCACAGAGAGCAACAGAGGAAGCTATCCTTGGTGCTAGTTAACAGTGTAGAAGTGTTTTTCACTCAGTGGTAGAAAAACAGAGAGTTATATGGGAGGCTCTTCTTTTGATGTTTCTCCAGACTCCAAGCCTGGTGTCTTTTTCTCGCTCTCAGCCACGGAGATAAATGGAGGGGAGTAGTGTTAGTAGAAGATCCTTCCACACGGTGGGAGCTTGCAAGTGTTTGCATAAGATATGGATTGTTTGTTTTGTTCCTCGCAACTAATTTATTTATTGTTAAACTCATGAAATATAGTCAAATACGTTAACTGAAAGACATGAGAAACCAACTCCCTTTTGACTGAAGTATAGGAATATTTAATTTAGGTCACACAAATAACATTAGCATTTGGTTACACTCGTAGCACATATATTTTAGTGATAAATTAAACTCAGTGGTCATGCCTAAATACTGCAATAACTGTTTAAAGTACATCACAAAAAATGGAAAAGAAGAAAAAAAGTATATATTTTTTTAATGGATTAAAAGCAAATAAAGTTATATTAAGATTTTGTGTCGTGACAATGGGCACTGTGGACAAAGATTTTTGGTAATCCAGATCTATGCATGAATTATCCTAGATTCTACATATCCAGAGTGGATTTGTGTCAACAAATGAGGGTATTTTGTCTGTGTGTTCATTAGACAGTAGTCTGAACTTCCTTTCATCTTTAATTTCCTGCTGGGCCATCTGAAGACTGAGATCAAAGGGAGGACAAAGTGACCCTCCACGCTCTGGTCTCCTCTGAGGAGGGTAAAAGACCCCCGCTGCTCGCTCAGCCCTCAGCCCTATCTCTCCCTTCTTCCTCCTCACTCAACCCTTCACCACAGGCAAACCTTTAAAAGGTAAAACTTATCAAGGCTATTTGCTTGCAACGAGCCCGTTCATCTTGTCTTACCGATTAGTGATTGACTTGGGAGCCATTAGTATCCATTTGTTTCCGTCAATGACAAACACTGTGTCAGCCCCTGATATTTAATGTTTTCTCTTTACAAGCGGCTGGGATTCTGTTGCACCGTCTTACTCTCCACTTTTAATTTGCAGTTTGACTTCTTCCGTATCTCCTTGCTGAAATGGCCATTCAGTGAGCATTTCCCTTTCTCATCAGAATACTTTGATTGCCAATGTGTGTGATCTTTGTCAATCAAACATCTGCTCAGTGTTTTGTCCACTGCTGCACCTGCTGACCTCCAACTGACCTGCAAAATAAGCAGTGAGGCGGGAAACCACAGGAAGCAATTTACTCTCCCAAAGCTACCTTGGTAAAGTAAGAACCAATCAGGGCCCTGGCTGAGTGTCCATTTCTGATTAAACATACTCTCTAGCTTGGCTTCTTATGTTTGATTTTCTTTCTTTTTAACTGCACCCACAGTGTTTCATAGGCAAAGGGGAGGTAAAAATTCTGCCTTCCAAATGGATTGCAATTTCCCTCCATTTAGCACCTGAAGGTAATTAGCTTGAAGAGATTGCAGAGTGAGAAACACGTTCATGGAACATTAACTCTCGCACATTCTCCAGTTGCAGGGAATTAATAGGAAAGATTAAAGTTTAAAGAGAGCAAATGCCATTAGCTCACAAACCCTTTCTCTGGGGCTGCAACCAAAACACACAAACTAGTTTCAAGAAGGGTTAAAACAGAAAACAACAAAAGAAAAGAAAAAAAAAAGGTATTTACAATGCTAAACGTAGAGTTCATGTGCACTGATTCATGTAAGCTCTATCATAATTGTTTTAAGTCAGTAAATCTAAAAATCCTGAAACAGAAATGAATCACAATATGTTTTTCAACACAAATTAGTATTCTAAATACATTTTCTAAAACAAAAAAATGCCTTTCGAATCCAAATCCCAAATCTGAAAGAGTTCATCCATTTATGTCTGTACAGTAATTGTACCATCTTGATGTCTGTCATTGTCTATGGTTTTAATACAGAAGTATACTGTTTTCTAGACAAAAATAGATGGTGAATATGTTTTATTGTTCAAATGGATGGATGGTTGTTGATTGGCAACATGGAAAAGGGAGAGATCATTGTTGCAATAAAGGGTTTGAGGATGATGAAACAATTGTAATCCTGAATTTGGGGGAAGGTACAACCCAAAGCTTGGTAAAAAAAAGAAACGGCATAGATCACGAGACACCTATGCAGATGATGAGCAACAAACTTATCAGCTAAGAAAATAATTTAGCTTACATTGTTATTTTTTACTCTCCAAACAATTTTCTTCTATGCTTAAGCTAAATAGTTTCAACTACAAGTAATTGTTTTCTCCTTGTCTGAGCAAAATGAATGTTTCTCTCTACAACTGAAATCTAATTATAGTAGGATTTTAATTTAATTTTAATCCATCACAAGTGTATTAGTAGCTTGAAGTGAATTTTTTGCAGTCTACATGTAGAGGCTTTCAGAGTTTGAGTAGCGTCATAAAGGGCAACTTGTAATAATATTTGGCAGTTATATTACTTATCTTAAAACCTCACAAGAAAAACTTGTACTAATTATGTAGAGTAAAGTCAGACTTGCACATTCACTGAATGGCTGGTTAGTACGAAGCAGGCATCTCTGGTGACAGTACTTATAAGATTGCTACAATAGAACAGAATACAATAGAATAATGATACCGGTCATGGCTGAAGCAGAAATTATGACATCTGTCTGAATGCTGTCAGACTTTCAGTGCTTTGAAGTACAAGTTTTATCACCAGTGGTCATTTACTACTGTGGTCAACAACAAACAAATTGGGTTCAGGAGCGGTTTTAAATCTGTAGGTAGGGTGCTGGTTTCATAGCTCTCTAAACTACTGCTTTGAGATTGAGACAAAAGTTCTCCTATTTTTGTATCCCTCCCTTGGTAATTCGCCATATAAATATTTACTTTATTAGCAAACATTTGACCTAAACACTGCTGTCAATGCTTTTGTGTTTGGTGGCCATTTTGCTATGTGTCGGATGTTGAATTTGACGTTCCAGGTGTAGCATCATCACTCTTTTGGAACTTTCCACTGGTTGCGCTTGGCGTGTTTGTTTTCTTCTTTTTTTCACTCATTTTTCACTTTCTATAATGTAAATTAATATATAACTCAAGATACAAACCTGAACACAATTGAATAGAATAGTAATTATGACATTTGCCCTTTAATAAGTTTTATGTGTCCTCTCATTTCCATGTATGTCATCCTAATGATGCTCAGCATGTGTTCAGTTTAAAGGAAAGCATTAAAGACATAAGCACTGAGCACTGAACATGTTTTAGAAAGTTTTTATGTATTATTGTTTCTTCTTTGCCATGCCTTTTTCACTTTCTTAAAGTATCTATATGTGTATCTAATCATTTATTTCTATCATACATTACGTTTTCATTCAGTTATGCTTTTCTCCACTTATTTGCCCATTTAGCCATTCATCCATCAATCTATCTACCTTAAGGGGGACAGAGGAAGAGACGGCAATTGGCAATGAATTTTTAGAGGCCATCCCACTCAGAGATTCCATCATAGCTGGAAAAATTCTGAGGTAAAAAAAAAAAAATGAAATTGAGACATGGTAGAATTTATTGCCCAGAAAATTCCATTCTACTATCTGATTTGAAAAGTCCAGTCCTCCTAGCTTCAGAAAATCTATTTCCACACATTTTAATGCCCCCGTGTAGCAGTCCTCATAATTCATTCGAGTGTGTTAAGCTCAGTTTTATTAGATCTGAAACAAATTTTGGTGAGGATCTTATAGGTCATTAACCATGGAGTAATTTTATCCTTGTTTCCCTAATGATGCCATAATGGTGAGTGAATTTCTTAACTAAAGACCAAAGAACATTGTGAAGGTCAGCTTCATCTGTGGGCTCCTTCAAGCGCTTCTCGGAGAGATTGGAAAAGGCGCACTTTTTTGAGGAGTCATTAATAACCTCAAAGCTGAGAGCCTCCTTGTGATCTTTCTCTCTACCTTTTTAATTTCCCTGCCTCTTTCTACCCTCTTTCTAGCTCCTTCTATGGCTCCCCGGCTTTTCTTCAGTTCTTTTATCGCCCTCGTGCAGAAAGCATGGCATGCTGCACATGTATTTGTGCGTCTGCGTGTGGGTGATTTGTGTAAATGGATTGGAGAAAGTCAAAGAAAACGACGGAGAGCAGAAACGGTAGTGCGGTGACACAAAGATCCCAGATGTGATGCTGCTATAATTTGAATTTTATGCCTTTGTTATCGCTTTAATCATTTTCTTTATTCGTTTTGTTTCAGTGGTCTGCAAGAGACACCTGATTGGGTGAACCACCCAGGGACCCATTTTTATTTGGAATGTGGTGGAAGGTCTAATTAGAATTTGAATTTTGCTGAGCCTTGAAATGGCTGGTACTTTATCCTGATCGCCTTAGATATTGTTCCAAGTCAATCATTTGTCACTGCAAAGCATGCTGGGAAGGTTCTGCTAATGAAGCCTCGCGTTTTGTTCGGCATTTTTTTGCTGCCCTGGCATTTTTGTCCATTTAGTCCGTGTGATGTAAAGACGCCAGCGGTTATACATCCGAGTTACAACACGAGCAGCAGCATGCAGTGACTGAACTGCTGCTGTCACATCCATCTGAAGCTTGTCATCTTACAGCATCTAAAGGGTGCAGAGAGTCTGACATGGCATACAGTGTTGGATTATAGAAAACATTTTAGCTCAAGTGATTTGAAATAAAAAAAAAAATCTGTTACATTTACACACCTCTCACTGAATTTGAAAAAAATATCAATTGTAATATTTTAACAGCAACTTTTTTTTAGTGAAGTTGCGTTCAAAAAGAGAAAGTTATTCCGTAGAGCATCAGTGCATTTTGAACAGACAGCACAAATTCAAACAGCTTGTTTAAAAATTTTACCTTTTACTGCTTTTGACTTTGTCCGCAACATTTACATGAAAATATGTAATTTTAACAAATCAAATACATGTAAACAACACAAACTCAGGAAAAAGTTAAGCAAAAATCAAGAAAAAGGTAAAAATTACTTCATTCACCAATTTTAATCTTACTGCAATTATACATTTGATTGATTTTTCTACTCACAATAAGTTGGATTTAAACATTTTTGGTTCAACTATAAAGTTTGTTTCTTGTTGGAAGAGAGACAGGGCTTTAAGATGATACAACTATGTAAAAGCATACAAAAAGGTAATAGTGTTTTGGTTTTTAAAAATAAAAAATCTTTAAATTTTTCCATATATTTAAAATGTTAACAATTATGCCATTTTTAATAATCAATACAGACTCTAAATTAGCTTCAGAACAATCAAACCTTTGCTTTAATTGCTGACCAGCTTTTTTTTGTGTCTCCACTGGCAGTTTGATCATTGATCAGGATTTACAGATGGGACAACAAAAAGAATAGCATCAAATTTCATGCAAATTTAATGAAATAAAAAACTTTTAGTTGTGGAAAAGTGGTTCCTGTTAATTATTTTCCCACCACAAACAGGCTGCAAATCTACAGATATTTTTGTGAGTGCTTTTGCTTTGGATGGATTCCTCCAAGGGACAGGAGACTATTAGCTGTCTTGTATGTGACCGTGTGAACAGGGGAAGGTAATGGTGTTTTGTCAGAGCTTATCTGGGTTAACGTGTGTCCTACTCTCAGGTCCCTTCTGATCCATTTTATTTTCTGAGTGTGTCCTTTTGGAGAGATTGGAGATGACAGGCTTTTATTATGTAGAAATGTGCCAATAAAAGGCATCCACACGCGTCATTGTGAAGTTTCTTGGTGGTACAAAAGAAAAGCACCACCAATATTTACTATTAATAAAACTGGTAAAAAAGAGTCATGCTATTTGTTTAGTTTTCAATTAAATGTTATATTATTTTCCCTCCGATCTGCCTGGATGAGTAGGTGTCTTTTGACCACACACATAGGAGTAGGCTCTTCTGTTAATTGCCCCTAAAACTAATTGAAATTGAAGTAAAGATTCTGGAAAGCCGTCTTTGAAGTCCTTTAAAATAAAATAAAATTCTTCTGACAGGATGATGGATCACCTGTAAGTCTACCTGACACTGAAATTAAGGCTTTTTAATGACAAGCTGCCTCCTCCTAGATGTGAAATTCAAATTCCCTCACTGGCCTCCCTCCCCGTCATCACCTGTCCCTTTGACTCGCATATGCGCCAAACGCGGGCACTTTGTCTTTGTCACCGGGAGCAGGACAATGTTTTTCACCACCAAGCTTTTGTATTAACCAATCTCATATGGAACTGAGGACATAGCTCATTGAGCACCGTGTTGTTGTTACGTGAGCGTGTTTTTCCTCTTGTAGAAACCAGGCAGAGCATTTTTGAGCCACTCATTCTGTTTCTGCTGCAGCTGATCTCATGTTGTTCAGTACACTAAAATTTTGTAAAAACAAATGTTTTTTACTAGTATTAGTTTAATTTAATTAAAATGATTTAAAAAAAAAGCAAAATAAATGTTCTTCAATAAAATATTATTTATACATTCGTTCTTGTACAGAGAAAACTAATGATGTCTGAGCTCTACTAAAAGACAACTACATGGTGTTATATGTAATCAGGTCTAGCAACTTTCATCAACACTCAGATTGAGTCTCTTGTTATTTCACGTTGCTCTATGTCAGCACAGAACCAGCAATCTGTTCAGAAACTTGGAGGAAAAGGGTCCCAGGCAGCTTTGAGAGTGGAGCCGGTGAGAGGTAAATGAAAAATCAATGCCGCCGTGACACATTAACTTATCCTTCGATTTCATAACTGGCATTAGATGTCAGGAGAAATCTGTGTTGTGACTGGGCCCTAATGGCTTTCATGGCCAATCTATGTAGTGAGTTGCTGCACCGTGTGAGAGTTTTATCATTTGGTTGCTTTTGGTTCAGAAGTCATATTCTTAAGAAATTTAGCCATCAATTTGTTAACCTGCATTTTAAAGACATGGTGACTTTTTTTTTTTTTTGTGGAAATATTGTTACATGCAATATTTCCCTTGCATGTAGCAAAAAGATACCCCATCAATCCAAGTTTGTTAAAAAGTGAGTAGGTCCTTAGAGTGACAAGCAGATGAACCCCCACTTATCAGCTCGTTTTAGCAACTGAAAACAACTCAAAATTAAGTGCGTACCACACTATCAGTGGATATTAAACATATTTACTTTACAAGAGTTAAGTTTGTTTCATTTTCTTGGATGGCAGAGCCTGCAGGTTTTTTGTGTTATTTTATAGGTTGGAAACAGAAATTAAAGAAATTAAATTTAATAAGAACTAACGCCCATAAATAATCTTAATTTTTTTTTTCCTTGAGCAAAAATAATTACACCAAATAACACACATAAAAATCTTCATGCATTGTCCCAGCATTATATTCTCCTCTTGATTCTGGTATATTTTCCTAATATTTCCAACTCATAAATTACAATTCTTGCAAATATCTTTTGATTCATTAAACACAATATAAAGACAGAATATTATATACCATTTAAGTACATAATATATATGAAAATGTCCATACTTAAAAAGAAATTTTGCAATATAACCAGAAATTTGACTTTAAAAAATTATGAAAAATTACATATTTTATTACAAATTACTCCATATTTGAATATAATTTCTGCAAATTATAAGTTACATATTTACTGCTTGCGAGATTTTTCCTGATTCTAAGTAAGGTCTCGCGTTCATTTGTTACATCAGGATAATAATGTGTAGAGAAAAAATAGCTTTCATGTGGAGAGCTGGCCTAATCAGTACTCTCTCTCAACTGTTAAATGTATTTAAACACTAAATTAACAACCCATAAAGGGCCTCTGGTACACTACATTCAAATTAGAGTCAGTTCTTATTTACTGCCAGAGAAGTGCAAAAGTGACACTTTCCTTGATCACATTAAGAAATGCAATGTTGTGACCTTGGCGTAATGGAGGTGGATGAGATACGACTGTGACTGTCCTCATCCTCAAAAACATACAGATTCACTGCATCTTCAGCCAGCAAGGCAGTGATGGGAAAAAAAGTGATAGAAAGAGGATGTCTGTCCTTATCCACAATGTCATTAAATCATCAGTTAATGGTGTTAGCATCAGTTCAGCTACTAACGCCGAGGCGAGCTGGTGTGATGTATGGGGATGGCATCTGAATCTGATAAAAATAGGGGAAAAAAAAAAAAAAAAACTCCCAGATCTTGGCTCTTGGTTTCAGAAAAAGCCTAGCCAGCTTTCTGATTCACCTCTAAGTTCTGTATTGGGGGTGTCATCTTGTTTAGCAGGAGTTGATCGTTCACATATTTAATGCTTTAATTACACCTCAACAGCTGTGCGCAGTGATTTAAGTTTATGGATGTGAAAGCTCTTAATTATGAAGCAAAATGCATAAAGTCATTTCTGATGGTGGATGCAGACAATTAAATTTATTTAAGATTTTCTGCAGAGGCAGAGTAAACCGTTCCCTGAAAATGACCCTTACTGAAATGCACAATATGCCTCAATGTGCTCTGTAATGTGTGATCAGTGGGAACGGAAGGCATCAATCAGCCCAGTGTCACTAAGGAGAGAGGGGGATCTCTACGCTGTTCTGGTAGAGTATTCAAGACATCCAATGTGTCTTAAACAAAATGAAGGGAAGATTCAATACACTGGTGATAAAAAGTTGGACAAAATTAAGTGGAATGATGGCCTCATCTAAGTTTTACAAAAATAAGAATGTAATGAAATCAGTAATGTGCATTTTTCTACTTTTGAGGTTACATTTAAGGGAAATTAGAACCCAACTTCAGTCTATGGCAGGACAGTAAAAGATCTTGGGGCAAATGTATTTACCAAGAGCTAAAAAGAGTTTTGTATTCACATTCATCTTATAATAGCTTATACTACAGTTTCAGTCAAGATGAATTCTCATCAAATTCCAGTCAGTAATGAAAGACCAGCACTGACTGTCAACCCAAAAGCTGTAATTCTGTTATTTGTCAGATGAAATATAGTTGGTTTGCTGATTGCCCTAAAACGTAGCACGTTAACTACACTGAAATGCCTCTTCAGTCAACTTCTACCCACATTAGGGGACAAATGGACTCATGACTGCCTTTTGGTAACAGAAAGTTAATGTGGGACATTTTTCTTTCTTTCCTTCATCCCCTTTCAGCCTCTTTTATTCTCTCGCTGCTGCCCTCTTTCTGTCTTACTTACAGTGTTTTAAAGACTTGTTCTTTTTTTCTGCCTGAATAATCAAGGCCTGGACTTGAACTGATGATTTGAGAAAAAAAAAGGGATTTGCTTAATTTTTTTCTTCTGAAAATTGCATGAGCCATGAGATTGTGTTCATTATTGATGACATCATTATTATGTATAGGATCTTTAAGTGAATAATAAGCCATGATCTGTCATTTTTCCTCTTTCTGGTACTGCAAATTGCAAAGGTTAGGCAATTTATTTTAATGTTTGGTTTGTCATTTGCTATTACAAAGCACTATTGTTACATTATATTATAAACATCAGTGTTTCATTTTTTCACAGCTCACAATCATGAGGAAAAACAGGTTTCTTTGTCATAATCAATTTGCCAAGTTGTATTTCAGTGTCCTTTGGTGTACCACTTCCTTTTGTGTAAAATGCAATGTGTGTATGTAAGTAAATAAATGTTCAATGTGTTTTTATGTTTCTTTGGTAGGCTACATAAAGTGTAGTTTATATATATATATGTATATATAAATACACACACACGCCTACACACGCAATAATAGAAACACAAATGCCACTAAAAAAAACAT
The DNA here is from genome assembly GCA_903067095.1 of Girardinus metallicus. Taxonomy (NCBI): domain Eukaryota; kingdom Metazoa; phylum Chordata; class Actinopteri; order Cyprinodontiformes; family Poeciliidae; genus Girardinus; species Girardinus metallicus. The sequence continues at coordinate 28,684 of CAEGAE010077352.1, forward strand.
TCCCTCATTCAGAAGCCCACTGTAAGATAAACACTTCTGCCTGTCTTGCTGAAACTCTCTGACAAATGTGCTTCACAGCAAAATAAATATGCAATCTTCTAGGACATATTCTGTTTATTTAAGTTTTTTTTATTATTAAACCATGAAACCTAGGTGGACAAATTTTTGTATTATGAAACATGGAACAAGGAAACAGAAAAGGGCCTCGCATACAAAGACATTTCTGTACAGCATATTCCCCAAAGATGAATAGCTGTTTTGTGGTATGGTCGTGCAGAACAATGAGAAGGATTTCAGGAAAATGGGCTTTGGGGTGGCATTGTACTCGTACATTGTGGAAGGGGGGGAATCAGCACGCTTCAGCGCATTTAAATTTACACAAACTCTCTAGGAATGACAGTGATAAATGTTACACTCTATTCTACAATATGTTTAATGCATAGGTCTGAAGACTTAAGTTTCCCCCCTCTGGTACGAGGCTGCTGCTGTAGTTACCACTATATGTTACATCAGATTCCCTTCCATTAAAATGCCAAGTGGCACAGTGAAGACAGCAGGAGAATATGACACTGAATTTGTTTACCTGTCACCTTCCTCCATCCCTCATTTCGCCCCCACATCCTCTTTTGTGTACATGTGTCTGTGTGGGTCCGCATCACAGAGGTCAGGTTCGATGCATCATCATGCTTAAATTGGGCCAGGAAATGTGAATAAAATTTTCTTAAAAAAAAAAAAAACAAAGAGTTAGTGACTATTTTGTTTTGCACCAAATTGTAAATTTTTTTGTGTATTTTGCTTCTTGCTGCAACCTCACGAAAATGCACTTTAATATTGAAAGAATGAATTGTCAGGCTTCCGAGTAGTAAAAACAACTCTGCCGATCACTAAAAAAAGTTGTGACTGTTCATACTGTAGTACATATCCTGTGCTTTGTCTGTGACTGCTGCTGACACACTGCAAAAATCTGCAACCTCTCTTACTCTTTTCAGCGTCCACACATTCACTCAGACTCAAATATACAGAGTGGCAAACTTGTGTGGATTACGAAGACTAGTTTCTGACCTGCGTTTGATCTCTTGTAAGCATGGTCTGCATGAGCAGCTGAGTGTACTTCTACTGTACAGCTACGACCGTAAGCGCTGATAAGATAAGCTTGATCTCTCATAGGGATAAGTGTTTTGGTTCACAGTGTATTCGGTGGAACCTGGTAACACCTCAGTGGAGGTTATTTTTATGAGCTTTATATTGAGCTGCATCAATATATATCAAAGAGCCAGCAGAGGGGATTATACACACTGAGATACTTTGGGCTTGGGGATATTTTGATTTTTAAAGTTAAGGTACAGTTAGACAACTTAAGGTGCAATGTCACAGTGACATGTAGAAGTATTAATATTTTGTCATTACTTTTTATAATGCTCAGTGTGTTAATGGAATTGGGAAACATCTTAACATAATAAGCAAAACAAAATAACTAAAAGTACAAAACTATGTTTTTTTTTTCTCTTTAGATCTTCTTTTCTGTTATCTCTGGTGTTATTATAAACTTAATTATTTAATGAAATTAATGAAAAGCATGTAAAAAAAAAAACCTGCTTAAAGACTGTTAGAGAACCCTTTTTCTAATTTATCTGGTATGACTGTACTCGTTTAAAAAAATTCTAACTTCAACTGTTTGCTGCTTTAACATTTGCTGCAAAAGTTCATCATTTAGACAGCAGAGAATTAATAGGGTGGCTTCAGTTGCCAGTTTATACTTTATGCAAGTTTTACGACTCATACAAAAGCCTGTGCCGTGTACAGCTCCCTGTGTGCTCTTACTTGTCCTCTGTTAAGCCTGGAATATGTAAACAAACAAGCCCAAACTTTCTCAGATTTACAACATTAACTGGTCTTGGCCCGAGATCCTTTACCACTTTAAACAGGCCTTTGCCAGGCAGCAATTCCAGTCCCAGACAGCTTGAGCACTTTCGATTTTATACCTCAGCAACTTTTATAGCATCTTTAGCTCTGCACGCGCAGAACTCGCTATATCCTCCGGAAGGAGATGGCCTGCTGAAGGCAGCAAGGGAAAGGAAAAGACTCACAGTATGGATAACAACAAAAAAAAATGAGTGCTCATGAAGGATGCTAAGCAGCTTGGTCATGTGACCTGGAGTGTTTTCGCTGTGATTGGACCCTGATGGAAGATGGAGAGCCATCCTGGCTCCTGACTGAACTGGCTGACAGTACGGCACTGTTTCAGATTAAGTAAGGTAGAGTAGCCAAGCCTCTGAGGGCTTAAACATCTGCGCAGTGTTGCTGTAAGTGATACTGTGAAGGCATAATTAATGGTTCCAACTGAGGGAACCTTGCATGATGCAGTTCACACCTAGATAAATGATTCTGGAGGCAGGAAAGAAGCTGAGTGCTTCTGTTTGTGTTTTTGTGAAGATGCGGCAGTAAAAAGTTGGAATAAAGAGGCGACTACCGACATTTAAATTAATTTAATGACCAGATGTAGCTTTGTGTGTATCTGTTGGCCCTCTATTCTCTCTACATTATTGTCAGATTGTTATTAAACTACAAATGCTACCACCTAAAGCACACATTTCTACACACTAAAACTATGCAGCAAATGTGCCATTTAGTTTCTGTAATTGCATTTCAAGACAGATCTTTTTTAAATCACCTTATTTAAGATCAGAGGTCCTGGCATGGACCTTCGCATTCATATTTTTTCACCTTGCAGACAAGGTTAGAGATTTCAGATGCAACAAACTCCCACCCATTCTTCATTTACCTGCCAGAAAATCAGAAGCGACAGTTAAATTTTGACAGTAGAGGAACATACACTCGTTGCCATTTGGAGCTAATGTCATGTTTCTCCACTAATCCCTCATCATTTTTGGGCCTCATTGCCTATTTTTCTCTATGATATTAAGTATTCAAAGCTCATTTACATTCTTATTTTTCAATTTGCTGCTGCAGTAGTTTAATTTATTCTATATAATTTCTTTTTCTGAGAGGGACATTAATCACTGACTGTACGTTTTAGTGCCTCTGGGACTTTTTTAATCAATAAAATAAAGGGATAAAAGCGTCAGCCCTTTGGAAAGGCTGCGGCGAGGGTTTCTTCTGTGAAGCACCTTCTGTTTTACAATGTCTTTTTGTTTGTTCAAATTCAATTACAAATTGGAGTACAGTTAATTTGTTCCATCTTCTCCATGAATGCTTTTAAAAGTTGTAGCTCCTGGAAAACTTTCAAAAAAAAAAAAAAAAGTATTATTTTGGCTTTGATTGTAAAGCAGTGACAAAAACATGTCTCAGAAATAACGTTCATATCAATAAACCCTGGTAGTTCTATATTTATGGTCTGTTAAGCTGGAGGCCTAACCACTTTTATCCTCTTTTTTCTCCCCTTTCTTGTTGTTTCTTCATCCTTTTACATTCATTTTATGCTTGGCTATTCCGTAGGCTATCAGTATATTAATGCCAAGGCTTAAGCCAAACAGCCTCTGCGAGATAAGCCTCTGGGTCGTCATGTGGCTGCTCACAGTTCGCACTCCGCTTTCCTCCTTTCTTTGAAAACTCCAAATCATTAAATATTGTTAATCTTTTTTTTTTTCTTCTTTTCCTTCTTGTCAAGTGTATGCTAATATCTCTGCCTGATTTCGGTGGCTTTAAAGTTTCTCCCGTTTTTCTGCTCTATCACGCACAATAGACATATCTTCATTAGTTATTGACTAGTTTCAGAGGCTTGACCTTTGTGAGGTGTGAGCGAAGGTGGGGGGTTTGATTGTTGGTTGATGAAGGGGTCTGTGGAGATGGAGTGGGGGTGGGTCGAGGTGTCTGTAAACTCTGATACATAATGCTGTGAGCTATAATACTCTGTGCATGGCTGGTCGCAGGCCCCGCTAATCACAAGGAAAAAGACCCGACTGTCTCACTCCATAAACCAGGCCCAGAAAGAAGACAGCCATGGGGGCACAATGTCACTTGTAAATCCCAAATTAAACTCAACTGCCCAAAGCTTCCCAGCGTAAAAACACGTTCACTCCAATCCCACCTTCCCACCGTCTTCTTCCTTTTTTCACAAGGTGTATCAGTGCACGCACGGAGCACTGATACGTGTCCGGGTGCTGACGGTGTCAAGGTTGCGGAGTGGTCAATTTGTCTGCTTGTTGCCTGTGTTTTGCTTTATGCATGCATTTCATGCTGTAAAACCTGTGGTGCAGCCAGGCCTCCTTACAGCTCTCAGACCAGCACTCTGATGCTTCCATTCCAGTCTTGGAGTTTTTAATGGAGATTTTTTTTGCGAGTTTCTCCTGACTAAAACATGTCTGATGAGATCTTCTCAATCCTTTATGATCTCAATGCAAACAACATCTTCATAGATGATGTTATTTACATCATCTCTGACGTTTGCTCATTCAGATGAGCAAATGTCAGCAAATCTTCCAAGGAAAGCCGAACTTTATTTCTGGTTATTCAGATTCAATATAAGTGTTGGTAATTGCAGACACAGTACCCAATTAAAACATAATCAAAGTTTTCTTCAACAACGCATTGATTTAATCCACATTACACAACCAGGCATGTGTATTTAGTCACTTGATTTGTTTGTTTTACAATTTAGTTGTACAAGATATATTGAACTTAGAAGAATTTTTTCTATCACAAAACCTCAAACTTTAACAGGTGGATACTTTTCAGTGTCACCGTACTAAACCAGAGGGCAATTCTTTTGTCTACATGCATCTCTCCCTCAAACTCTCATCTACATTGTGTCATAGATATTAAAGAAATTTCTTTATATGCATATGGGCTACTCTCAGGCCGCTATAGGGGAGGGAAAATGGTCTCCTTCAAGGCAATCTGTTCATTAAGATAATGTGTTAGTTCCAATTAAACTAACATTAAAATGGTCTCCATAAAGAGTCGGAGTCAGCGTTTTTCCCAACTTGCTCTTTTAATTACATCGTTCCTCTCCTGTCATTAAGGATATTAAAAATTCATTAACAAGAATAGTATTGCACACTGCAGTGCTGCAACAAATCAGAGAGACTTTCATCTCATGTTGTCAAAAGATTATTGCCATTAGGGATTTCATCTGAAAGGTGTTAAGCTGCCTCTGAGCAATACTTCAGGAGATCTCAACAGGTTACTGCCGTGCCAAACTGTCAGGTTGTTTAAGACTTGCATTTATTGGAGAGATGTTTTAAAATTAGATTTAATAGGGAAAGAGGCAAATGTTTAAATGATGAATGAGCTTTAGCAACATAGGGTTTCATGTGTTGTATTTAGCCATTTATTAAATGTGCATTTATTCGCAGCGGCATCTAATGTGATTCCATTGCCGGTTGTTATGTTTTCTGTCAGTTATATTTCTCGCTCCTAATTTGTTTTCATCAAATGTGTTTATAGCCAGTTGAAACTGTTTTACAGCTTCACTATTGAACCATACTGCCGCTGCTGCAGGAAATGAGTCTGTCCATGAATAACACAAGTTCTGCCAGCATCATCCTCGCAAGAGAGAACAAGGGAAGGACTCAAAATCTGCATCTCTTTAATATTAAAATTGTGAGTTTATCGTTCTGCTGCTGCACAGCCCTCGGTAGACAGTACAAAAGCGGACATTTCCAACCTTAATGAACATCAGCGCGGTGCCAAAGCCGACTCACTTTATGATGAAGATTAAAGAGACAGAGCAAACATACATTCACAGGAAATGCAGCAGGTGTTCATTTTGAAATAATTATGAGGTTGGCATGATAGGGAGAAATAATGAAATGAATAAATGTAAAACAACAGTATTTAAATGTTTGGTTGGCACACATATGATGTATTAGTGCTCTAAAAATTTCCCTTGTGGTCTGTCTCAATACCCTCATTTAAATTTTTTCAGTAATAAAACAAATTTAGTGAATTTCATGCATGTCATACATGGATTTTTAATGTCTGGGAAGCACCGAGTGTAAAGAAACTTAATAAAGCTATGATTGCTTCACTAATATGTTTATTACAACACAAAGTGAGTGGTTTTTTACTTTTTTTGTAATCCTCAGTGCTTATTTCTGCATTAGCTACTAGGAAATGAAATCAATTTAAAATTATTTGTAAGTTTGAACAATACATGTTTATTTTAAACAAGTTTTTCTTATAGTTTAACTCAACTTCACTATATGGTTAACATTAATGACAGTACTTTTGTTAAAAATTATTTCTGCATGTTATTTCTGCTACAGCGTGTCTTGGAATCTGACCTACGTCAAAACACATAAACACTTTAAATGCTTTTCTAAGTAATATGAACTTCTTCTTGACAAACAGCATTAAAACACAGTTGCTCAATATGTTTAAAGAAAGTTTGTTGTGTTCCTGACTCCCAGTGTGAGTGAACATCACTGTAAGGCTGAAGGACTGGGACTTTGGAAACAAATTGTAACAAGTTCACCCTGACTGGATGCCACAAAAAGCTAAAAGGAGTCTTCAAAAACCCTCACATGTCATCAAGGGACCTGCATTAGATTGTTGCTACTGTGTATATGAAAGTAGATGTCTCTACATACAAAACGAGACTGGACAACTTTGATCGCCAAACAAACTACGAAGGCTACAGAGAATGTAGACAAAGACAAAAAAAAACAAAAAAAACAATACACCTGAGGATTGATATTCTTTGGACAGGTCAGTCTAAAGCAGGACTCCTCGATTCCAGGCCTCGTGGACCGGTGTTCTGCAGGTTTGAGATGTGTCTCTGCTTTAACATTAACAAATTTCTGGAGAGCTTGACTGCTAACTGAGGAGGTAATTCAATCATTTGATTGAGGTGTGTTAAACCAAGGACACATCTAAAGGTTGCAGGATACCGGCCCTCGATTACTGGAATTGAGGACCCCCGGTCTATCGAGTAGTTATTTAGATACCAGAACAGAGGACATGTTTGACTTAAACCAAATACATCATTCCAGGTAAGAACCCCGTACCAAATATGAAGCGCAGAGGCGGAAGTGTCATGGTTTGAACAGCTCATTGTTATATAATCCAACATGAATCCTTCTGTGTAACTGATGCTTGAGGAAAATGTGAGATGATCTGTAACAAAATTAAAGTTGAAGCAGAATTGGACCCTGCAGCATGACAATGACCCATAGCAAACCAATAAATCTACCAATAAGTGTTTGAAAACTTAAGAAAGTCCTGGCAGGGTTAAAAGAAATAATTGGGGCAAAGGTTTTTCAGGTCATTGTAGCAGAGTGAAGATGGCTGTAAAGTTAAACACTTCCAGCTAAAAGGAGAAGGCCAGCTATATGACGTAGGGTGTTTTAAGCTTTTCTTCACACCACAAATTTTAGCTGAAATTCTTAGTTTAATGAATAAAAATTTATGTTTGCATGTAGACTAAGCATTTTCTTTTCAAGAAATTAAAAAGAAAAAGATCTGTGATATGTGAACTTTAATTTTAAAATAAAATTTCCACTCTAGCAGCTGCAATAATCTTATTCTGAAGCTTCAGACAGCTTTTAATGTTGCTCTAAATGTAACCCACCATTTAATTTAATATGATAGCAATTTATGTCAGTATGGCAATTTATGTTCATTAAGGGAAAAAAAAAAAAAAACATTTGAAGAAGTCATGTAAGTTTTACAAAATGTATGTAATGTCAATAAATGTATAATCTCCTGATAAATAATAATAAAAAAATAAACAGCTAGTGATTTATGTATCTGCATTCTGTGCCTTAAGAAAATATCTTCTAACAAATTAAATGTAACAAAGAGCAAAATTCTGATCTTAAATAGTAATTCTGATAAATGGAAATTTAAACTTTTTTTTTTTTAGTTTAAGTTCTGAGAGTAAATGTTTTTCTAATTTAAAATGTCCGTTTCAAAATTACATTGCCATTCTCCTCAAAGTGGCAATGCAATACAGGAAGTTAGTTAAACTGTATGGTAAAACTCAAACACAACAAAACTATTGAAAGTAGAACTGCACGTAAACCAGTGGATTAACAATGAGTGATGGAAGTGACTGAGACTCATAAAAATACAGAAATGTCTTAAACTGAACGAAAATATAAATTAATTGTTAAAAAATATCTCAAAATATATTTTCTTTTTGTTGAATCTGCACTATTTTAGCATTAAAATGTATGTTTTCTTGTAACAATTTAGCTATTATTTTATAACTACACCAAATTTAAATTTAAATGTTCCCCTTAATGTACACTATTTTTATTGTTTATTTTGCATTTATATATTTATTCTTTGTGTATGTACTTGCTTTCATTTCTTGCCACTTTGGTGCTGTTGCACATAAATTTGCAAATTTTGAGACAATAAAGGATATTTCTATTTCTAGTCTGTTTTTGTAGTTGTGCTTGGTGGAAACCGAAGAGTGACCACTGGATGAACCCTTCCCCACATGCACACCTTCTCTGAAAGCTGAGAAAATAAGAACATAACGTCACCACGTTATCAATATTCCATTAGGAGCTGTTTGTGAATTCAATCTTGCAGCAGCCGCCAGTGTATCATAGAGCACTGAAATATTCATATCCTCCTAATTAATTGGCATCAAAAGGGTAGTTTTGTTTTTCAAGCAGTACAACAGTAAAGAAAGCCAGAGTTTAGGCTGAGATACTCAGCGAAGCAGTTGAAAGGATTAATGCAGAAAGTTTAGGAATGAAAATAAACATTACATGTTTATTTTATAATCTCACAAGTAATATTAGTCAATAATTAAAGCTCAATCTTAAGCTAGAGTCCAGGTTGGCACATATAGTAACTCTGAAAAACACGAGTTCGCCCTCCCACGTGTGCAGTTATTGAATTGCATTACATGGCTCTGTGGGGCTTCCATTACTCACTCTGGCTAATCTGTAATGACTGGCTATCATCAACCAGCCGAGCTAAAATGGGCTCCATCATTGATTATACTCAAGCCCAAGAAAAAAAAAAAAATCCGGCGCTCTGACAGAACAACTTCACATCCTTTCTCACTTCTCCCCAATGTCACTCGCGTCTAATCCCAGTTCTGGATTTTAGTCCCCTGGTCTCCCTCAGCAGAATTTGCTATAGATTACCTCTGTCTGCTCGTATTGGGGAAAACGTGTGTGTTTGTGCGAGGCGCAGATGGACCGCTTTGTGCTTCTGTGTTTTTTACATGTAAGCTTTGGCCATGTTGGCCTCGGTTCTGTGACCGAGGTATATCCCAGCTGTGTTGAAGATCCATCAACCCTGACAGGTCCATTGTGCAGGCGCTCTTCACAAGCTCAAGTCGACAACTCGCACCAAGGTATCATTTTCAATTAAAAAAAAATCGAAGTGTTGGAACGGATGTGGATTTTAAGGTGTAGAATAGCAGGCAGATTCCACTTAATGAGTTTGCATCATATATTAGAATTTTAGATCTTTTTCAACAACAAGAGAGAAAGCCAAGCGAACTGAAGCAAAACACAAAGAATATTTTCTAATTTTTTTTTAGCCACTTCAAATGTCTAGGTGTTACAATTTTTCTCACCAGCTAAAATAAATGTCTTCTTGCATTACAATAAATCAAATATATATGGATAAAAGATAAAAGCTCGCCATACTCCCTCCAAAACTAAACAAATAAATGAGGTCCTTGGGGGCCTGCAGCTTCAAAATTCCAGAATTGAATGGGTATTTGAATGATTGCTGCTGTGACAGGCTTGCTGTGATAGAATAACACATTCTGTTGAACAAATAGGCCCTTGAGTGCTGCCTGGTCCCAGGGGTCTGTCTATAGCCCCGAGGCTGAGGCTCTCTGAAGGCTGTGCGGCTCACAGCATGGCGATAGCCTGACAAACACTCTGTCTGAAACTGTAATACTCCCCGCAAAACTCAAAACACAATATTGTTAATTCAGTGTATTGTATAGTGACCTAAATATGCAGTTAACTCTTTAAATTTTACAATACATTTCTTCTGCCTTGAGATGCTGCTAAAACATTTTAAGTGATTCAGCACGAGTTGAATTCGAAAAGGAAACTATTGAGGGAGTTAAATGTTAGGATGAAAGCATGGAGGCCTTCATCAAAAAAATGGCCACAAATTATTTCTGGGTTAGGTGTGGTGTTAAAATCATCAAAGATGAAATATATTAAAATATAACCTTGTTATTAAAGAATTCATAAAAATGTTAAGGTCTAAAAATGTAAATAATTGTTTTCACACTGACAGTATTGTCTCTACATTTATGTATATAAACTCTAATTATTTAACCTGTAAGCAGATAGGTAGAAAGTTCATAATCATGTGACCACTTGGAGGCATAAGTAGACTGTGTATAGAGAATTGAATCTTCATCCCCAGAGAGACAGGCACTCATCAAAAACGGAAAAATAAAATTAAACACAATATTGTTATAAAGGCAAAAGAAATTAATTCTGGAATCACTCAGTAGCACGACACACACTTTGCACTCTTCACCCATAAATACACTATGCAAAGCAAGGGCGCATCGAAAGCAGCAAAATTATTTCAATGACACTAATTTTTCACAAAACACTCTTGTTTCTTCGTGTTCACCCATATACAACACAAGCAAGAGAAGAAACGGTGTCCAAATTTGGTACTCTGGGTTCATTTTTGCTCAGTTAGGAAAGACTGTCCAGCAACACCAATTAATTTCTAAAAGATTATGTAAAAAAATATTAAGGTTATAAAAACATAAAAGATATCAAATATTTTAAGCTCGTTTTTTGTAAATGATGACATAGCTTAGTAGAATAACAGCATGTTCTTAAAACTGAGACATGACTAAACTTTGGTTTTCCTCATTGCAGCAGCACATTCGAAAGAAACTCCAGTGAGACTAGGAGCACTGGCACTCAGCTTTGTTCATTGGTGCCTTAAAAGACATGTTGCTGCCGTTGTAATGGCCTGAATCCTACACTGCTGCTCGCCATCCCCAAACAGCACGCTCTTTGATGATGTCACCGGGTTAGATAGGCGCCATTGTAGATATGGGCTTCCAGAGAACTGCTACACACTGTTTTAGCATCTGCTGAAAGAGAAACACCCTCCCAAGTCCCTTTGACGGGGGCTTTTTCTAAAAGGGAGCTGGACAAAAGCCACAGTTTCTTCTGTGATATCCTGTTAAGGCTGTTCTGGAGCCAGCCAAGCATGGCCTTCCTTCAGAGAGCTGAGGCAACATCATTCAGCTTCCTTCGTGTGTTTCAAGGCACACAACAAACCCTGTGGTCCACAGCTCAGTGGCCAAGGAAAAAGACCCGCACACATTGTCTTTTACCCCTACACACAGTCAGAGGCATGCACATTATGCATCACCCCCATTTGGGCTTGTACTACACAGCACAAAGAAAGGAAAGTCAGCCTCTGTTTTAAGAAGAGCTTCGAGGTTTTTCATCAATATATTATTCTCTGCAACTTGGTCCTTTATATTTTTCATTACTGGGAACCCGTTTGTCTTCTCATAAGCTAAAATAGCAATACAAGTTGTCTGATTCAGCAAAGTGTAATCCTTCCAAATGGTTTCATTTTCAGTTTTCCCAAAGCTCAATTAAAGGACTAAATCTGTATAATTAACAACCCCAATCAAACTGAATCTGAATTAATGGAAACACTGATGAATTGAAGACGGGTTGGTGGGGAGGAGCAGAGGGTGTATGGGGGAGACGAGAGAGGGGAGGGGTGGCATACGCAGAAATACAGCTAACATATCTCAGGGGTAAACATGATAGAATTACAAAATGAGCAGCTTGCAAACTGTCTCATCTTTGATGAAGAAACGTTTAATTATCCCCTTGATAGAAGAGGTCCCTCATTGTCTAAAGCTAATTTGTCCCTTTTGGCTACCTCTCTACTCCAGAGGCCTGTCTGTTTCAGGTTACTTTAACCCCACCCCCAACCCCAACCTCCCACCCTTCCTTCTCTTGCTTACCAGCCCGCTGCCACCCCGGGTATCAGCATCTCCCAGTCCCAAAGACATCCACAACCAGGAGTAAGATCCAGACAGTATTTTGTTTGTTAAGCGCAGCCCTAAGATCTGGCCTCTTGGGAAAAGATGAAAGACTCTGAGCCGCCTCCCTCTCAAGGAAAGGATCAAGCAGGTCAATTTCCTCTGACTTTGTCCTGTCTTGGAGTTTGTATTCCCTCCATCCACAAAGGCCACCATTGGTCTCCACCGGAGACTCTCTCTCTCTCTCTCTCTCAGCTGCCCCGTTGTTGCCCTCATTTGATTCACAGAATAATAGATGGCAATCCACGCCTCCCAAGCACAACTCCTTTTTAAAAAGTGAAACAAGAGATAACACTCCTCGGCATAGAAGGGACATCAAAATAGAAATAGATACTGTATAATTCTTTCTACTTTCGACACACAGTGCTTGTAGGACACTGTGAAAATAGAATTACTACAAGACAAAAACATTTACTGTGTGAGCCATGGTGAAAACAACACCTAAGACGTCTCCAAACATGTTAGTATTTCATGCTGAATATTGTGAAACCATCAATGCCCCCCCAACCCCCCTTCCACTTAGCCTCGAACAATTTCTCATGCTTTCCACATAATGAAATTAAATACACTCACATTAGGCCTGACAGTGGATCCAGTTCATATTTAAATGCAATTTCAAAGGGGGCATATATTTGCATAGTGAATTAAAATTAAGACCTAATTATGCAAATAAATTATCAAATGCGACAGAGGATGCTTTTCAATTTGGTAAATGTCTCATTTTTTTGAGACAATATTTATTTATGGTGCAAACAGCATTGCACACATTTTGCATTGCACACTATTTTGCACTGCACACTATTTAGGTGGTGTGTAATCAAAAAGGAGAGCACAATAAGTCACAATGCTTCAAAAAAACTAATAACTGAAAAACAAACTTCATTTTATAATTCTTAGCCCTTTATTTACTTATGTTTTATAGTTTTCAACACAAAATTTGCTACTCTATGAAGTTAAAACTTTACTTTTATTCACTGAAAAAGATAACAATCGTAATTGTAACATGAAACAAAAGGGACTTCAAAGCGCTGTCTAAATAATTCATAGACGTTTGAAGGACTGTGGGATAAAGTACAGAAGCATCAGGCTTTTCCAAGCTGATACCGATTGCTGGTTTTCTTTAAGGTCAGAGTTGCAGACTCTGTTTTTCAGTTCTGCATTGGCTCAGAAAACAGGAACCTGCAGCACATTCTGAAAACAACAGAAAATAACATTTATGAAAGAAACAGTCCTTCTGAAACTAAATAAATACTTAGAATTTATAGGATTATCTCATTTCATGCATCAAACCTTATGCTATACGAGTAGAATTTTATTTTTTAGAAAACAGATTTGGGAGATTTGGGAAAAATAATGGTGATTTTTAAATGCTGATCTTCTTACAAATAGTTACAGTGTACATTAAACTTAAGTAATTTACTAATTAGTGTTAAAATATGACTGTCTATGTAACTTTCAATTTATGAAGGTTTTCTTTGCATTAGAGATACACCAATCAATCAGCTTTGATCAGTGACAGGCAGGTCCGAAACTAAAAACATAAAAAATAAAACTATTTTGCCATCTTTTAATAGCAGATGAACTTAATCATGTATGTACATCAACCAAAAACAAATACTGTGAAGCTTGTCTTTTGAGTTTAATAAAAGGCCATCAAATGACTGGTTGTAGCATTTTCTGTCATATTTTAAAACTATTGCCTCTATCCAAAAACCTGGCTTATATTGTATTCTTTTTATGTGTGCAAGTCCTTAGAATGAAAAGAAAAATTATAATAATAAAATCAAAATTGGAGTAAACAGACAATTAATTCAGACAGCTATTGAAAACCCTAAACTTGTTATAAGCCAGGAAACCTGTCCCTGGAGGGGCCCTCTGTTCAACTGAAGGCCTTTAAGGAGTCACAAAGTATGAATTTGTTGTGAGCCAGCATTGACCCTAAGCCTTTACCTTACACTCAATAATAGTGGAGGAAATGCATGTTGTTGTCTAATTTGTTTGAAGACCCAAAATGGTTGGAGTATCAAGATTTTAATGGTTTACTGAGGATTAAAATCAATTTCCTTCGAAACAGATGAAAACTTTGCAGTGTTAGGTTTGCTCTGTATTCAATAATCGTGTTTGAGGTAATTTTGTGATAACAGCTCACAGTCAGCTGGTTCATTTGCTGCTTTCCAAAGAAACGTGTCCCCTCCATCAAGCATAAACAGATTCCTCTCTTTTCCTTGTTTTTTCAGACATAATTAGATTTATTTAAAAATCATGACAGTACAGTGAAAGCTAAACTACAATTGGCTAACTGGATGTTGAGTTTAGACACAATCAACCATTGACCCAAAAGGTAAAAAGTTTTTTTCTAATATTTATTTTTTTGTCTTTCACAAATTTTTAACTAAGACAAAAAATATTGCACATGACCCGGTTTGAATTCCTTATTTATTCAATACTACCTAGTTTTGCAGTGTGAGTTATTATTTCTTGTAGAGAATTTTTATAATTTTACTATCCCTGTATTTCTTTAGTTTGAGCTATTTATTTGGGTAAATTTATTTACATATCCCCTTTGCTGTTAAAGCACAGGAAATTTTCTGACATATAGACAGATAGAGGATTATTATATTATAATCTTTTTTATTCTATTTTAATCTTATGAAATACACTACAGAAGTCCATATATATATATAATGAGAATATAAGTCATGCTTGTTATACTTTGTTTGTTTGTTTTTTTGTCATTTAAACAAATTAGATTTCATCTAATTTTACATTTGGATTTCAATGTAGCAGTTTGACAGCAAGTTAAAAACAAAAAACCTCCCTCGTTATTTGCAGTGCAGGTCCTAACACTTTATATGATAACAATTACAAGTCAGATCAAAACCTTCAAATTTTAAATCTATAATAAAAAAACAACATTTGCAGATCAGTTGGAAATTTTGCGACGCTCGCTTTTCGGCAGGAGCCTAAGTAGAGATCTACATGTTGTCAAAATGGTTTTATGATAAACAATAATCAATGCAGACCTTTAAAAGTAGGTGGAGAATGAAACAGGTGGGAGGTAATGAAGTGTAACATAGGGTAATTGATGACCTGTCCCCAACACTTGGGATATTGTTCCAAGGCTTAATCTTTGTCATCAGAGTAAGGACAGTTTGTATGTGCCTGACGCGGACCCAGGATGGGGAGCTTGGAGGCTTACTGTGTCAACTTTCTCTCTCCCTGTTTCTCTGTGGGTCAAGTAAACAGCCTTTGCAGGGACAGCTCAGGGCTAGTGTCTGACCAGCCAGGCTGAAAATGGCCCTTGTCCATTCCTGCCATGTAGCATTTCTTTCCCCAGCTGTTTGTCCTTTGTCATGGACACAGCTTGTAATAAGAAGAGCCAACATATTTATGAAGTGGCCGACCTCGCTGGTGCACAGGGCTCTAATCCAGCGGGCACAAAACAGCTTTGTTACTCTTTAACAGTTCCCAAACCTTCACAGTGGAGGAGAGATGTCTGGTAACATGCATATGCTGCATGTGAAGTATTGCACGACTGTTGTTAAAAGGAGAAGGAAATATATATATATATATATATTTATATTTATAAAGGATATTGCATTTCCCCTCTTTTATGATTTGCTTCTGGCATAAAGACCAGTAAGAGTTTTCATGACCAGCGATTTGTTTTGCCGTGTGTAGTGGCTGTAAATTCAGAAACATTTCTGAGTGATTAGTAAGGCTTCACCTGAGCTCTAATATGGAGGGAGTCCAGTGTAGAAGTAAATGCTGGCAAGACAAAAAATGAAAGAGCCAACAAAGGAGTCCTCTCATGAGGCCAGATGAGTGTGTTTTCACACAGCAGGGGATTCCCCTTTAAACCATTAACAGGTTAACAAGATACATGCCGCAGCAACTGTCTGCAAAAAAGTCAACTACGTGTATAGTATAAGCCTTTTTAAATAAACTCGAGTAAAGATCCTGTTTTAATGTCAAGTCACATTAAAAGTTTTCTGAAGTCTTAAGTTACAGCTAACAGAATAATTTAAGGATGTAGATCAATACATTTAATTTTAGTTTTAACCTTATTAAAAAAAAATCTAATTCAAAATCAATCAATAAATCAATCAATAAATGAATAAAAACCAATAAATAAAAGGATACAAAGTGGGAATTTATTTTTGAAGTGGTCAGAAACTTTTTACTCTGGTCTCTACAGTCCCCCCTTCTGCAAATATCTTCTGCAAATATTTTTATCCAGAATTTGTTTCCTGCAAAAACACAAGAAAGTGTTTTCTCAGTCACTCTCATTTTTTTTTTTTTAATTTTGCAGGTGTTTTTCAGTCAGAAAATAAGCCCATGTTAACCGTCTTCCTCTTCAGAATTAAGCATCATTTCTGTTTTTGCATGAAATATGCAACATTATGCTTGCAACAAAAGAGAGTGCAACCAGTTTTTTTAGTACTTGCATATTGACTGTATAGATGATGTTAATTCTCACTGATTTAATTTTTTTTTCAGACAAAGTGAAATAAATTACAGTTAAGAGTTCAAGCCAGATACTTAATTGTCCAACATTAAAGATACAAAAATTTTGTTTTTTTTGTTAATTACCTAAATCATAATAGAATTTTCCTCCTTTAGGTCACATATGATTACAGATATTATCATGTGTTTGCTTAGTATCAAAATAATAAACAAAACATTTTTTGAAAATGTTCCTTTACTTTCTTCAAATTTAAACATTTACTTTAAAATTTCAAATTTTTGAACACGTTTTTGGAAAGCCCAGATTATATCACTGAACTGCTTCTTTTAGGTTAATTGAAAACATTTAACTATGATGGAGGTTCTCCTGTAAATAAGTTTGTTTCTTTTGTGACATGACTGTAAAGAGAGAAAAAGATCAGCCATGATTTCAAGTTAAAGTGTTTTATCAAAATTATCATTGCTATATTTGAAAGAAAAGGGGTTTGGGGTGTACTTGAAAATCTGATAATATGTTGGCAAAAATAGTTTTACCAAATGGATCTGTCATTGATTATCACAAAAATTAACATTTTCTTCAATTATCACATCACAGATTTTAAGGTATATTAGGGCTGTACCTATAAAGCAACAAAACACACACATAGATACATATATATATATATATATATATATATATATATATATATATATATATTGCCACACTCATAATGATTTTTGACCTTATTTTTGTCAAAATATGCATCCAGCTTTATAAGAAATGTCTTCACTTTACTTTAATCTTGGTGGTTTTCCATGTCATTTGCAACATGTAAGTTCCCACAACTTTAACTGATGAAACCCTTTCACTTGATGTGTCCCTAACCTCCAAACAAGAAGTTGTAGAGAAAGTCATTATTAAAGGATAAGATTGTCCTCATATCAAAAAATGCATGTACAAGCAGATTTACAGATGTGACAGTGAAACGGTTCCATTGAGGCATGTTTTTGATTATTCTTCCTCCTTCATGTTTGTAAAGGGAATGAGCCAAACATCAGAATTGCTCTCATTATAATAGCGGCAGCACCGCGGCATTACAAACTAGGGATTTCATCAATAAACTGGCTAAGTCAACTTTTCGGTAGATTTTTTTATTTACAGTTTGCAACTTTTAATAATATGCACTGTTAATATTGAAAAAAAATTAAGCAAATTAAAGTGTGATCTTATGCCAATATGGGACCATTCAGCATTAAAATAACATGAAGAGGAAGCTGTGAGCTAATCTAAAATATGTTTGAAAATAAGATTAAAAAGTGAGGAAAGCAGTTGTAGAAACATCACATCGCTGACGCTTAACAGTGTAGCTGATTTGTTACGCTTACAATGGTTCATCTATTTTTTTTTCTCAAAAATATATGTCATTTAGAGTACAGTGACATAAAGCAAGCTTAGAAGGTACTCAAAGAAGTTGTTCATGAAAATATTTACTTAGGCTTTTCCACAGTTTGTCTGACATTGTCTACATTTTATTTAACTGTGCAAACGTTTTTTTGGTTTTATCTAATACTAACTTCCTTCTCATCTATGTCTATGTCCACCACAGTGTGTCCTCAGCAGTGCAAGTTGGCCTGTATGGACAACGGGGAGTGTTGCCACAGTCAGTGCTTGGGGGGCTGCTCCGAACCCAACAACGACATGGCCTGCTCGGCATGCATCCACTACAAACACGAGGGTCGCTGCGTGCCGGACTGTCCTGAAGGCACCTTCATGTTCGAGGGTTGGCGCTGCATCACCAAAAGGGAGTGCTCTGAAGTGCACCTCTCCAACGACAATCCCTTTGTCATCCACAACAGAGAATGTATGAATGACTGTCCCTCTGGCTTCACACGCAGTGAAACTGATCGGTAAGGTCGCACACCTCAGACTTCTTTCTTATTACGTGGTAATGCCATGAGAGGTGACGTATGTAAAGTATGATTTTTAAATACATGGCTCAGCCTTGTCAAAGAATCTTTTAAGGTATGGACGACATCTCCTTTCTATTGCTGTGTTGCTGAATCTCACACAGAACTGCTTCTTGGTGAAATTTCCCATGAACAGATGTGTGCTTACATGAATGCATTCAGACTTCAAAGGACCTTGTAACCAGTATGCACTTCTGCATTATACATTCTTTTGCATAAGGCATCCTTGACTTGAACTTTGCCTGACCTCATCTCTTCACACGGATATTTTCCCAAAGTAACATCAAAGTAGTTCATGAGGTAGGAAGTTAACATGGTGCTGAACAATTAAAGATTCATGGCTAGACTGTCTGTACAGTAAAATGTCCTCAGCACAGAGCCTTGCTCTCAACTCTCACACCACTGGTAGATTTTACAGACAACACTCACCAGGGACACCTTGTTCTACTTCCTTTGCATGCAAACATAGAACTTTTAACTTTTTCCTCAGTTTTACCTGTCACAAGCATAATGTTAATGTGACCAAAAGAAGGTGGCACAAAATTGTGAAGTGAGTGCTAATTCACACATAATTTTAAATATTTTTACAAATAAATGTTGAAAAAGTGGTTCTTGAAGTCCCCCTTTTTAAGTAGGGGGGTCACCTCCCCAGGTCTGCCCACCCTATGGAACTGTCCCCAACGTCCACATGATGTAACAGAGCCACTCAAACCAACACAACCCCACAGCAGGTCAAATCTCATCCACCCCAGGGATGTTGCGAACGAGAAGCTTTTTAACCACCTCAGTAACCTCAGCGGCTGAAGAGCCTGACCTCAGGTCCCCAGACTACACTTTCTCATTAGGAGACATGATTGGGAGATTGAGGAGGTCTTCTGAGTGTTCCGTCCACCGATCCATGACATCCCGAGTCGAGGTCAACAGCACAACATCCCAAATATAGAGAGTGTTAATGGAGTGCTGCTTCACCTTCCTGAGACGCAGTATGGTGGACCAGAGATGTCCATCATTCGAAGCTGTACAAAAATTCTCCTCCACGGCGTCACAGAACTCCTTCCACACAGATGTTTTTCCCTTATCAACCACCAGTATTGCATTCTGCTGGAACAGTCGCACAGGCCAAAAAGGCCTGATAAGACTCGACAGCATCCTTCACAGCAGGTGTCCGCCAGCGGGTTGTAGGGTTACTGCAAGCACCGACCACCCTGCAGCCACAGCTCCGGTCAGCCGCCTCAACAATGGAAGCACAGAACATGGCCCACTCTAACTCAAGGTCCCCCGCCTCCCCAGGAAGTGTTCAAAATTCTGCCGGAGGTGGGAGTTGAAGGTCCTTTTGACAGGAGACCCTGCCAAATGTTCTCAGCAGACCCTCACAATGTGTTTGGACCTGCCAGGTTCAACCCATATCCTCCCCTACTTGCAGCAACACATATTAAATTGTAAGCCATGTGCCCTTTTCCTTCCATTCACCATTATATTTTATTCTGTGTTGATCTGTCACATAAAGTTCCAATAAAATAGTGACGATGTAAATACTTTTGTAATAAACTTTCATTTTTCATTGTTTCTCTTTCTGATTTGTCTTTTCACAAACTTAAAATTTGGACCTGTCCCTCAGTTGCTGAATCTGTTTCTAGCCATTGCATGTGTTTTGTCTGAAAGGTTGAAATAGTGAGTCACAAAACAGTTCAGCTGAGGCTCCATAAAAGATTAAACTGTCCATTTGAGAAGTGACCTTTTATCATTCCCTGAATTTATCTGCCTGAATCCTCTGGAATGCTTTTGGGCTGAGAGAAGACAAATTATTTCAGCGTGAGGTAGAAAATGTCACAAAAAAAGATATTCTTTCTTTCTTTCGTAATAATTCCTGTCTGTCCACCCCCACTCCCTCTTCTCTCCTTTTGGCTTTGCTGTGTGCAGCATGCTGTGCACCGCTTGCAATGGTCTGTGCGACAAGTTCTGTACATCTTCTGTTATTGATTCTGTGGATGCTGCTCAGTCCCTGAAGGAGTGCACCGTCATTGAAGGCAATCTGGTCATCAACATCCGCAACGGAAGTGAGTGATTCTAAAACCGTGTGCTCTTTTACACAACAGCAGTGTTTGGTGGTAAATTCCAGAAATGTTTGCTACAAAAGTAACTGAGCAAAGTAAAGGGAGGATTTTTGTTTTCTTAATAATGTTTCTATTTGTTTCATAGAGTAAAACTTAGTAAGGCCTCACTCTGCATATTTACCTTTATTTACTAGTATTAGAGAATTTGTGCCAATGATCAGCTTTAAGTAATGCATAATTGTGAATTGCACAGAAAATAATACGTTTTCAAAAGATATATATACTGAGTTGTGTGGTGTGCATTTGTATTCAGCCATCCCTAAATCAATCCAGTCATAACCTATTTCTAGCTTTCAATTCTTAAAATGATGTTCAATTGCATTTAATTTTCATTTGGTTTAGTTGCAATGGTGATCTGGGAATAATTTCAGTGCATATTTGCTTTCTGTATTTACTTTTTACAGTTAATATAGCCTCGGAGCTGGAGACCTTCATGGGACTGATCCAGACAGTGATGGGATATGTGAAAATTCGACATTCTCACTCTCTCAGCTCGTTGTCCTTCCTCAAAAGCCTCCGATACATCAACGGGAAGGAACTTATTGAAGAGTAAGGCTGTGTGAACCTGGTTATATATGCACAATTTTAAAAATACGAGAGCAAAGAATGTTCTCCATTGTCTCAGGCATGGACCAGCAATCAGTACTATCCAAAAACAGTTTTTTACTTTTGCATTAATGTGTATGGAGCCCCCAAACATTTAAAAGCTTTATAACAAGATTATTTATCCATTTTTACAAATTTCTGGGCAGATATTTGTTTAAAACCAACAAAAAAAGTTTTATAATGAGGGAAAAGACTACTTCTATTTAAATAAAATTAGGCAAAATGATGCACATCATGTTTGCATCATTGTGACATTAATGGACTCAATTTAATAAAAAAAAGCAAACTGTTGTTCCTTGTACCATTAGTGTTCTTGCATTGCTCTGTCACTGCATTGCATTGTGTTGCATGAAAACAAAATGGTAAAACTGCTGAAGCTTTTTAATGTCCTTTGGTCTAAAAACATTCCTAATTTCTATATCATTTTGGTAATTTAGTTGATCAAAACAACCATAGACAGACCCGGACCTGCAAGTTATAATTCCTTAGCCATTGCCCTCCTGTGTAATTCTGCTCAAAAAAAAAATTCTCGCTTACAGCTCAGTTTGGAGTTTCTCCCCTTGACTTGGATTGTCTCCAGTAGATCTTTTTACCGGACCTATCAGCAAACAGAGGGAGAAGTTGTGAACAATGACAATAATTTTCTACTCTATTCAGTCCATGTTGGTCACGCTTCCAAATATTGAATTAATATTAATAGCCTCCTCGTTCCGATCAGCACTTCTCTCTTTGCAGTAGAGGATGGTTGTTTACAGTGCAGGCGTCGAACTGGAGCATCACATACGTCACAGACAAAAGTTAGCAATTGGATATAATTTAAAACTTCCATACAGTCCATGCCTCCAGGAAGCAATTGTTTCTCAACAGTCAAGAGCTCAACCCCTCTGGTGCAAAAAGAATAGGACAAAGGACTCATTTTTTTTACCAGGCTAGTCTAACCCTCATACTGCATGTAAGCATTGTTGGATACATCTTCACTTAGCCTTTTTGTGTCGGGCTCCAGATAGTGATGTGTTTTTGAAAACATTATAAGTGGCAACTAAGCAGACTGGAAAGGTTCAGGTTTGCTAATGTCTTTACTTGGACATCAGCAGGAGCCTTAGATCCAAAGCAGGGCTTTTTTCTTTTGCTGAGGCGGTCATGGGAAAGCCTTGTGTCCCTCTTGTTATCATTTCTCCCGGTGTTAAGTTTCTCTCTAAGGAATGCTGTTGAGGATGGCAGACATTCCCTGCCCTCTGGAGGCTTTGTGCTTGGACCTCTGGTACTAATGGTGTTGACATGACACAGTGTCTTACCAACGCTCATTGTTAGGCAGACACACAATTCAGAGCCCATGTTTATGCTCTCCCATTTTGGTGCACAACACTGCTACATTTAACGATATTTAATAACCATTTGAACTGTCCGTTGATACACACAAGTTGTTTAAGAAAAACAACTTGTTGCAACATATTTGTGACCATCTGCTTATCTTCTCTCATTATCAGCACATATTCCTTCTCCGCCGTCAACAACCAGAATCTGCAGTCCTTATGGAATTGGACCCAGCACAACCTGACTATTCAGGCAGGGCGTATCTTCTTCCGTGGAAACCCGAAGCTCTGCGAGTCTGAGATTCATGCCATGTGGGAAAAAACGGGCATAGCTGAAAAGCCAGAAGAGGGTGATTTTCGCTACAACGGTGAAAGAGCCAGCTGTGAGTGAACATTTTGTTGAAGTTAAAAAATGTGTTAAAAATGTCATGTTGTGCCTCCTTACAGAGCCATATTTTCATTTTGTAGGATTTATTTAAAGGAGGCTTACATGACAGGATATTCCAGTGTTTCTGCGCATTTCTGTGACCTGGAGAGCCTAAAAAATAATCCATATTATATCAACAAGAACACCAGAGATTAGACTTCTGGCTTGTTTTACATTAGCTAATGTTATAACTGAAAAGCTAAGACTAAAGGGATTTTAGGTTGGCTTATAGCAAGCTGCCTGAGAGCTGTGCAATTAATCAAATTTGTAATTTAGTTTTAATTTAAACTCTCAACAGTGCAAAATAATTAGTATTAATAATCATTTAGGGGTATTTTTCTCTGTAATTCTACCCTTGCTTGGTTCGTGAATTGCAATGCAGTGCTTTCTAAAGCTATGAGAAATCTGGGTTGACACTCAATATAATTATTGTGATTATGACTTTTTTTTTATCAGTAAGCCTTCAGGTGATTTAGATTTCTCTCAAGAAGGTTCTTATCTGAGAGCTTTTCCCTAATCCTTGTCTTTAAGGTTTCTGAGACAAAAGGACTATATGCTTCTTCAAACCTACAAAATGATTTTGCTTTCTTGCCTTTATTTCAGTTTCATATCGTATATGAATCTGAAATATATACTTCTCGTATATGGAGAAGTCATGTTTGGATGAATTTGTGTGAGCAAATAGCATGTTATTTAAACTAGGTATCATCCGAAGGAGGATGTGTTTTTTATAATTCGTTAAAACTAGAAACCTGAGAAGATGTAGTTCTTCTTAATTAATGAGTTAATTTCTTCTCTCATAATATAATGCTATGCCTTGTTTGCTTTGCTTTGCTTTTAACTAAAACAAGGGTTTTTCTGTTCTTTTTTTTCTGAGCAATCACCTTGGTTTGCTTAGTTGCTAGTTAGCTTGCATCGAGTGAACTATTTTTTCGTCCAGTTTCTTTCCCTGTTGTTTTAAAGAAGGACAGAGGCATGTAAATAATTATGGGTTGTACAACAACCTGTCGGCTGCCATACATGAACTGAGACAGAGCCAAACTCATTACAGCTACATTCAGCTGTTTGAAACAAAAAGACGCCCTGCAATTTAAGATGTTTGGTCCCAAATTAATAGATACCACATCTGTTTTCTTCCTTGTGTTGTTTTATCAGCCAAAGTTCATGTTCATCTAAATTACAGTGTGCTTGTTTCATGCTTTTTGGATTTGTGATTTTCTCCTCTAGTTGTATGAAATCCAATGCACTTCTCATCAGCAGTGATTTTATTTTCCATGGTTGCTTAGTTCTAATTTGGAGAGCTGATGTAATATATTCATTATTTGCAAATGCTACAGTTGCTGTTGCTGCAGTCTCCTTAAGGCTCCTCTGACAAAGCTCCAATTGACTCAGGCAATTCTGAAATTGTGGAGTGTGAGGCGGCAGTTTAATCTTTCTTTGAAGTCTGTCCAACTAGCCACTATCCATACTGTATGTAAATGTTTTGCAGGGTACTACAGATAGGTGACGAAGCTGTACTGCAAACAGTGTTTTAATCAGACGAAGAGTGCTTTTGCTCTTTAGTGCAGAGTTCTGGCTATGATAATTTATTGCTTCTTTGAGACTTTTGAGAAAAATAGCTGAGAAACAAGTCATATTTCCCTTTAAGTTGTCTCACTGGGGAGGTCTGCTATGTCATTACAGGTGAAAGTCACACCTTGAAGTTCAAGTCTAACATTACAACAAGCAACACGATCACGCTGACATGGGAACGCTACCAAGTCTCCGACCGTGGAGATCTCTTAAGCTTCATAGTCTACTACAAGGAGTCGTAAGTGCTCAACAGTCTCATATAAAAATAAACCCCTCATCACACATCGGTTTGTACAGAATGTGTCATGACTTTAGATTGCCAAATTCTAATTTGACATTTTGCAGATTTGTACCGAAGCCTTTCGTTTGAATCGGTTCTCTTTCAGACCTTCCCAGAATATTACAGAGTTTGATGGCCAGGATGGCTGTGGCTCCAATAGCTGGCACATGGTGGACGTAGACCTTCCACAGGACAAAAATACAGATCCCAAATTTACTCTTCAATTTCTCAAGCCCTGGACCCAGTACGCCATTTATGTGAAAGCCACCACCCTGCAGGTGAAGGACGAACACATCTCTGGGGCGAAGAGCGACATCATTTATATCCGCACGCGACCTTCTTGTAAGTCTGAACAGCAGTCTTTCTTGTGTATTTCAGTGATCACAGATACCTCACGCATCATGACTTTGGTTTGTTACAGTGCCGTCTGTGCCCAAAGATGCCCATGCATATGCCAACTCTTCAACCAAGTTGCTAGTGAAGTGGTCACCTCCAGTTTTTCCCAACGGCAATCACATTTACTACCTGGTGCGCTGGCAGCGGCAGCATGAAGACCGGGAACTCTACAAGTATAATTATTGCTCCAAAGGTTATTACACAAAATTCCTATGAAATACACATATTGTTGCTGTTTGAACTTGAGAGACTTGAAAACTGCCTTTTATTAAAGGTCGTTCCACATTGATATTACTTTTCAAACAGGGCTGAAGTTACCGATCCGGAGCCCATCATTAGAGCCCACAGAGGGGAAAGATCACCTAACCCCCCCCAAAATTACCCTGCCTGGGGAAAAAATGGAACAGTGCTGTCCTTGCCAGAACACACCCAAAGAGAAGGATAAGGACAAGCATGACCCCTACTTTTTAAAAGCTTTTGAGAACTTCCTCCATAATGTCATCTTTCTTCCAAGGTATGGTTATTTGTGCTTGTTGGTTGTTGAAGGAAAGATACATGGACCAGGAATGCATAAAATTGCAGGATAGTAGCTCTGTAGGATTGGGGTTGGATACCCCTTGACAAATTGTGCTCTAAAACATTTTTAGTTGCTTTTTCAACTATTACAGAACATAACTGGTACTTTATAGTGTGCTTTGCAAAACCATTCACACCCCTTATAACATGACACAAAATTGATCATATTTGAATTTTATTTCACAGACCAACAAAATGTGGTGTATAATTGCAAAATGGACAGAACATCAGTTTCAAAGATTTTCACCAAAGAAATTTGAAACTGTGGCCGACATTTATGTTCATCTAATACTTAGAAGCAAGTTGAGTCATGTTTGCTGCCATTAGAACTGCTAGTCATTTTGAGATATGTTTCTATCTCATTTGCACATCTAGATAGTGCATGTCTAGATGCCTAGTCTTCTGTGCAAACTATCTCAATTGACATTGTATGGAGAGATTTTGTGAACACAATTTTTCAAGTTTTCTCACAGATTCTCAGGTGCCTTTAAGTTTTGACTTTGACTGGGCCATTCTAACACTCAGACAACACCATAGCTCTGACTGTATGTTTAGGGTTGCTGTCATGCTGGAAAGTGAACCTCTGCCTCAATCTCACAATTGAAAAGCAAGAAAACCCTAGAGACGTCACATTGTTAGTTTTCTTTCATGCATGGTGTTTTATATGTTTACTAATTAGTGACTTCTGAAGACAATTAGTTGCACTGGATTTCACTAAGGGGTATTGAAATAAAAGGGGCTGTGTGTAAGTAGGCAGGCTGAACAAGCATAATGGAACTGAGTAGATCCAATGAACTTAACCTGAACACGCTTCAGGGCTTCAGGTTGTTTTGGTTGTGAACTGTGACCTTGGAGGTGTTAGGACATGGAGCTGTCCGAACATTTTCTGCTTTGTTTGATTTATATAGTTCTACTGTTCTAAGAAGCATAAAATCATTCGCCTTGAGCAGCCAAAGTGCGCACAGGCTCTCCTCTGTAAGGGGGCCACCATTATTTTACACCAAATCCAGGAGGATTTTGTTCTCTTCAAAAGTTCAGTGTTTAGACGCCAGGAGGGGGGAAAGAGTGTGCTCGAAAAAAGAAACAGAAAGGAGAGGAAATGTTTTCCATTTTGCCTGCCCCCCATACCCAACACACACACCTCCTCCTCACCCACCACTCCACGGCTCCTCTTGCATGCTTGCTTTGTTTAAGACGCTTTTTTTCTGGAGTGAAACAGCTGCCAGGAAATGTACAGTGAGTCCATCTGGAATTTAAATGAAAGGGGGAAGAGTCCCCACCGGGAAGATATACAGTGAGCAAAGTAGCATTAGCAGACTAATTTACTGGAGGAGAGACGGGCGGGATGAAAAAAGAGAAATACTATGGCAGTATCTGCTTCAGAGACCTCAAAGACCTGTCATTGGCAGACGGGAGCGTTTAGTTACTGTAATCACCTGCTGTTGTGGATGATGATGAATAGATACAGATGAATTGATAGGGATTTCCTGGATGCTGCCACATCTAATTTGCTTTACTCACTGGAGCCTTAATGTTTAATCACGACTGCCCTGTCTGAACTTTGTTGTTTCAATCTCTCTCTCGATAATCAGCCAAACAGGAGGAGGAGAACAAATACTGCAACTAGCTGCCTCAGTCAGCTAAAGATATTTACCTTAGTTAAGTTTATATGATTCTTTTATTACCTATTTTACTTTGTGTCTGCTTTTAAAAGTGACTGTCAATCAGGGTCAGTTAGATTCTTGTCTACGCTTTTATTTGCACTCCAGTATCGGTTTATTTATATGTACCGTGTATTGTAAAGCGAAACTCATGTGCTGGGGTTTGGTTGCTTGGCTGCTGAAGAGACATCAATCAGTAGGAATGTTGACCTGTAAGTGAAGCTGTCTTTCACACCTCTTGTAAGCTCACTTAGTTTAGTTTACTCTCCGTTTTAGTATGATGGATTAAGCATTGCTCAGTGAGATGTATGAAGTTTGAGCTTCAAAACTCAACCCTGCTTTATGCAGCTTTTATCCCTGATCTTTCCGGCGTGTTGGATCTGTTTTGTGCTGGATTTTGGTTTCAAGGCAAATAGGAATGAAGCACCGACATACAACACTTTTCAAATACTCAATTCTAAAAAACTTTGAAAATCCTTATTACTTTTACTCCACTTACCAACTGTCTGCTATTTTGTGTTGGTCTATCACATAAAATCTCAGTAAAAAAAAACAACAAAAACATTGTTTGTTGTTATAACGTAATATATTTGGAAAAGTCAAATGAGCTGAAATACTTTTCCTCAGTGCTTTGTGTAAAATCCCCAAAATAGTCTATGTTTCAATTTGATTTGATCTGAGTCTTACGCAAAAGTTACATTATTTTTTGTGAAGATTTGCAGCTTTTGAGTGTCTCCTCTGGTAAAATTTAATAACTTATTCAGTTTAATAAGTTTGGTAGACACCAAACTATCCATGTTTTGCTGCTTCTAGCAAGTTAACAGGGCCTTACTCTTTTCTTTTCAGATATTTTTGAAAGCTGATAAACATTTGAGGCTAAAACAAGTAGATTCATCAATTGTAAGCCCTTTTGTTTCTGCTTTATCTTTATTTGCTCCATTTCAACTGAGATCAGTACAAGTTTAACTTGTGGACTCAATGTCCCGTTGTCTCTCTTGTACAACTGATGGTGCTGCCTTCACAGCTGTCACCGCCTCCCCACCCTCAGTGGTGATGATGTGCAGTTCCAGGAGGCTCTGCAGCTTATCATCTGAATTCTGGCACAGAGAGTCAAAAATCTGTAACATTCTGTGTACAACTGAGCTCTGGGCGTCTGGAATGAAGACTAAAAATTTCTCTGTTAGGACAGTTTTCTCCGACTGGATTTATTCTTTATTGTAACATGTCCACAAACAATGTGCTTTTTTCCATATTATTTTTTTATGTAATGTGGAAAAAACATGTTTTTTTTCTCTGTCCACTTTGCAATGATCCATCTGACCTCATTCTTTACCACAGCACTGCCGAGACTCATTGCAGACCATAGAAACACTAAGCACACTTCTACAAAACCTTATTCAACTTTGAGCATAAAGCACTGGTAGTTAATAAAACACAATTGCATGAGTGGAATTATAAGGTGTTTTTTTTTTGTTGCCCAACTTCTTATTTTTTTTGCATATGTTTTGTTCCTTTGTTTTAGACCTCCAGATCGTCGTCGCAGAGATCTTTTCGGTCTTGCTAACAACACTCAGTTTCACGACAGCAGTCAGGGCAATACTACCCTTGGCTCAGGGGATAACAGCACACATGTCATCCCTCCTGTCATTGAGTATCCCTTCCTTGATGACAGAACCTCAGCAGAATCTTTAGAAATCTCTGACCTGCAGCCTTTCACCTTGTACCTTATTGAAATCCACGCTTGCAACAAGGACCTGGGCTACAACTGCAGCATCGGAGCTTTTGTTTTTTCTAGGACTAAACCTGCCGGTAAGGAGAGAACAATCTCGTGAGTTTTGTGAAATATCTAAGGATAATTATGTTATTCTTTTGTGTGTGTAAATGTGTTTGGCAGCCAAAGCAGATGACATCCCTGGGAAGGTTGTCTATGAAATTTGTGACAAGACTGAGGGATGTGTGGTGCTGCACTGGTCAAAGCCTGTCATGCCTAACGGACTTATTCTGATGTATGAGATCAAGTACCGTCTGGGGAATGAGGTAATTCTGGCAGAGTATAATTACTTACACTTTACACTATACTATATGTATGCTGCTTGCAATGTTTAGTGGCACCTTTGATAAGGATGTGTAAAAAGCCTTTTAGGCAAAGTCTTCTCCTATAGCATTTCTCAAGTTGTAGGATACAAAGTGATTGATCTTTCATCTTTCCTTTTTGCAAAATGTTTTCCTAAATCTTGAAATAACCAGATGTTATTTCAAGTCTTGTTGTTTCACTTTGTGCACTTTGTGAAGATTTATTGGGACTTTGGAAGAGAATAGGCCTATAGCTGCACAGATCCTCACCGTACTTGAAACTTAACCACTGTTCAAACACTGTGTGTTTTTCATCGATGTCTTGTTTTCTATATTAGTCTTCCAGAACCTGGACTCTAATATAAGTAGAACACTTGTTTTGTCCCAGACAATATGCTCTAAAGTGAAAAATAAAGGTCAAAAAATAATATAATATGAAAGTGATTCAGAATGCAGAGAGTGTAAACAGGCAAAACTTTGTTTTACAAAAAGTAACCACTGTTAATTTCTTTTATCCCAGCCTGAGAAGCATAAGTGTGTGTCGCATCAGCAGTACCACAAATACAACGGAGTTCGCTTGACGATCCTGAGCTCCGGGAACTACTCTGCTCAAGTGAGAGCCACGTCTCTGGCAGGAAATGGCTCATGGACAGAGAGCATCTTCTTCTACGTGCCTCCGCCTAAACGTAAAGCAACACTACAACATTTTAAGATTATGTGTGCATGTATCCAGTAAAAATCCTTGTCCTTAGCCTGTCCAGAACCTTTAATGTCAAAACTATCTTACCTGTGATAAGGAGAATAATTATTAGATTGTTTCTCATTGGTCTGAATTTTATAATTTTATTTGGAAATCAAGATTTTAGAGTTGGTTGTTTGTTTCAGTGTGAAATTTCTACAGTCAGTGAAGATTTACGGAGGCAAGCCATCTGCTACGCTGTGCAGCTTACCTGCATTACTGCTGCATTACTGCATCACTACAATGTGCAGTGATTCATGCAAAAAGATCAAGTCTGGACACAGTTTTAGTTGGACATTTTCATATTTAAAAAATGTGTTCTTAATTCATCTGGTGCCATATTTTATTGCAGTAGTTTTTTGCATGAAATGTATCACTATGTTTATAATTAATTAAGTTTCACTTTTTGAATTGAATTTCTGAAATAAATGTAGAATTTCCTAAGATGCACCAAATTCAGCTGTCATTTTTCTTCATTCTGTCTCTCAGGAGAGGATTTTGCGACTCTCTACTTGGTCGTCATCCTGCCCATTATAGCGACTCTCGTAATCGCAAGCCTCACCACCATTCTCTTCATCATCAACAAAAAGAGGCAAGTGCTTCCACTTATTAAGCTGCATTGCTCATGAAGCGTAATGATGAGAGTAATGTTATTTAGACTTAATAGGTGTATTCATTTAGATCCCCCCTTTGGGGAAGAGACGTCCTATTGAGGACTAAATATTGCATCGGAAACCAAAGCTTGCTTGTCAGCTCACTGAGTCGGGCTTGTGTTTCCAGAAACAACAACAGACTTGGGAATGGAGTCCTTTATGCATCTGTCAACCCAGAGTACATCAGTGCGGCTGAAAGTAAGAATGTCAAACATCTTTCTCCGACTTCTCAGCTGTACTGTTTGGATGTTTGTGCATGCTGGCTTGACCCGGCGTATGTTTTTTTTGCTGTGACAGTGTACACTCCGGATGAGTGGGAGGTGGCCAGGGAAAAGATCACCATGCACAAGGAGCTGGGGCAGGGCTCCTTCGGCATGGTGTACGAAGGCACAGCCAAAGGCGTCATCAAGGATGAACCTGAGACACGGGTGGCGATCAAGACGGTGAACGAGTCAGCAAGCATGAGGGAGCGGATAGAGTTTCTGAACGAGGCGTCCGTGATGAAAGAGTTCAACTGTCATCATGTGGTAAGGTGAACTTATGATAAAACAGCTGAAAAAACACAGACAGATGGCTAAGAATAACTTCATAATGGATTGGGAAATGGCACAGTGCTCACCATTATCATTACTTCCTAATTATTCTGCATATACGCAAACTGAGAGAGGGGCCAGCAGGGCATGAGGACTTGGAGCTTGTAGTTCTCTGCAGCTGTAGCCCGAGGCAAAGAAACTGCCTCCTGGAGATTTTTTACATTCTCACATCAATGTGATCATGGCCTCATTAACTGCGTTAAATGGAAGTGGTAAAGATTCCCCTTTTAGAACGGTGCTCCCACGGGTTTCTGTTCATGTTTCACTGATAAAAAGTCAAGCGCTCCGTAATTAAATTCACTTTGAATAATGTAAAAGCTTGTTTTTCCTTTTGTGATCTTCAGAGCTAGTTAAAGATAAACAGTGTGCTTCTTAAGTGCAGTATAATTCCACTACAATACTATGAATATTTTAGCTTTGTAACATGATGTTGGTTTCTCTGAATTTGTGCAGCCGACTTATTTTCTGCTGCTGTTGATGTGTAGGTGCGGCTGCTGGGTGTGGTCTCTCAGGGACAACCAACCTTGGTTATCATGGAGCTGATGACCCGTGGGGATCTCAAGAGCCACCTCCGCTCTCTACGTAATGAAGTAAGCAACGTCTCCCAACAAACACACACACACTCATTCACACAAAAACCAGGGGCCAGAAGTTAATTTGTAGTAGTACATTGGTTAAGAAATAAAAATCATACTGTTTTACATTTTTCTACCACACAATCAAGGTCATCGATGGATATTATTAACTGTTTAAGACACACCAATAAAGTTACCGGAGAAGTTTACAGCGGGGTAAGGGTAATGATATCCTGAGCTTTGAAGATCCCACAGAGCACTGTTTAATCAAACACCTGAACTGGGAAGAATATAAGAACATTGCAAGATATGGCTGTCCAGCTAAACTGACAGGACAGGCAGGAGAGTATTAGTCAGAGAAGCACATAAGAGGCCAATATCAACTCTGGAAGAGCTGCAAAAGTCCAGAGCTCAGGCTGGAGAATCTGTTGACAGGACAGCTACTAGATGTGGCCTTTGTGGAAAATTTGTGAGAAGGATTACATTTTTGAAAGAAAGCCATAAAAGATAAGTTTTTTTTATTTCAATTTGCTGTTTTGTTAAGTTGTCTGTTTTTAAAACTTTTATAATCTGAGTTTTTGTGTATTGTAAGCATAAGGCATTAATAAAGTATTCTAAACAAGGACAGCACATTATAGGGCTTATTTTATCATTCTGATCA
This sequence comes from Girardinus metallicus, assembly GCA_903067095.1. Lineage (NCBI taxonomy): Eukaryota > Metazoa > Chordata > Actinopteri > Cyprinodontiformes > Poeciliidae > Girardinus > Girardinus metallicus. The sequence continues at coordinate 61,326 of CAEGAE010077352.1, forward strand.
GAACTATATTTATATTAATAGCTTCCTAAATGTAGACTTTGTGGATATATGTATGAAATTTGTTTTAAGTTTCTGAAAACAGTTTAATTAAATGGATAAAACTAATTTTGTTAAAAGCATCAGGGCAGCTTATGAGGTCTCCTCATCTTCTCGTCTTGCTGTGCAACAGAACACCACCTCTCAGGTCTTGCCCCCGCTGAAAAAGATGATCCAGATGACGGGGGAGATTGCAGACGGCATGGCTTACCTGAACGCCAACAAGTTTGTCCACAGAGACCTGGCTGCCAGGAACTGCATGGTAGCGGAGGACTTCACGGTGAAGATAGGAGGTGGGTCTCATAAATGTTGTGTGTTCCTCTCCCAGGTTGCTCAAGGCTGAACTGATTCTAAGTGAATGCCTAAGGCAGTGGAGTCTTAATGTAGACAGACAGAAAGACGGAGGATGTGAGAGGGAAAATTTTTGCTTTCAGGAGTTTCCTCTGAAGAGATACTCAGTGGCTCCCCCAACCTCTTTGTTTTTTTTTTTTTCCGTCAGATTTTGGCATGACCAGAGATATTTATGAGACTGATTACTATCGAAAAGGAGGAAAGGGCCTGCTGCCAGTTCGCTGGATGTCTCCAGAGTCACTGAAAGATGGTGTCTTCACAACAATGTCTGATGTCTGGTATGGGAACAAACTGCTCACACAAACACAAGACTGCCTTCCTTCATACATGTATGAACCTGCTTCAATCTGGGGGCTTTAAACCGCCTGCATATTTTCTCTTTGTGTTGGATAACACTCTAAAACTGTTCACACTGTGGGGTCACAACTGTATAAACCTACAGATCACTTCACAGCCAGGATTCTTTTCAAGATTTTCACTCAACAGTTTGAACATGAGTTTCCTGCCATGACAGCTTGTATTTCCAAAACATCAAAATCTTTTTTTTTTTTTTTTTTTCTGTTTGGGTTGCTGGCTTGCTCTTTGCAAATTCCTTCCGCTCTACAAAACACTATATCTCTCTTTTTTTTTTTACTTTGTTTTTCTGAGCCTACAGCAATCTCACATTTTCCCTACCTCTGTAGCAGTCTCACTGTTTACTAGCTCCCCTGCAAGTTTTTGTTCCCCAACTCAAAGTGTCCCACGGATTAGTTTGCAAGAGTGGGTATAAGCTGCTCCAGATGTTCACAAATGAGAGCTTGTGTTTACACCACAAACCCACCTTCACATCATGTGTATTGCATCCTGCTCCTCTTTGATGTTAAAGTTTAGAGTGGGACAAACCAGTTATGGGCTTCATGAGTAGTGTGTTAATTAGGAGAGAAGGAACACTTCCTGAAACATATAGAGTGTTGTAATCTGGTTAATTTGAAAGAACTCTTTGAAAATAAGACTTTCAAAGAGTAAATAAACATTAGGTGAATGCAAACATTTTCTTTTATAGAGAATAACATTTATTTATGTAGCATGTATCACACATGTACAGCACTTATCACCGAATTAAATAAGTGTTTCACAAAATAAAGCAGAAATACATGATAAAAAATTATGACATTAAACAAGAAATTAAAACAGAAAAACATAAAACGGCCACAATTTTATTGAAGTTTAATAATTTGTTTCTTTCTTGTACAAATTAAGTTGTAGGTAGTTTTCACCTAATCACTGCTTGATGGTCATAAAGCAATTGGTTATAGAAGACAATTTGTAGACTTCTGTGGGCTTGAAAGAGCAAAATAGCTAAATACAATCTCCAAAAACACAAGTAGAAACTTGGTGAACCCGACAGAATATTTATTTTAGCAAAACAATATGAGCCTTAAGACAGAATCTTGTTCTTGTCGGTATTAAAGGACAGTAGGTTTAAAAACCTAAACCTGATGCTTTCTAGGATCTACACATATAATTAGTAACTCAGTAACAATTTCTCTTCTTCAAAAAAACCTTAACTAAGCTTGTCAAACACATTAGAAATCAAATGAGCTTAAATCTAGACTTGTAAACAGTCTATATTTAGACTTGTTTTGCAGTTTACCCTCATGTTTCCTTGTTGACATATTTTGGACATGTAGGTATGTCAGATCGTCTGTTTGTTCGGTATTCTCATAACCAAAAACAGTCTGAAGAGTGAACTGGAAGGAGGACAGGATTCAAGATGGACACAAAAAATGTCACTTCATTTTGTTTGCATTATGCTTCAAACCAACAATGCTGGCTGTTTTTATTAATTTAGACTAACTACTATATATAGTGGTTTTCTAAAATGTCATTTTAGAAACAGGTTCCTCTTGAATCAGCAACTGATGTGTGAAAGACTGCTTTGCATTTTGAGCTAAAAAAGTATTGTCCATTCGTTCTTTTGAGATTTTATGGAGATGTTGACATTCTGTTCATCCTTCCTCCAGATAAATATCAAGTCCATGCCTGTCTTAGTTAAGATCTTATTTAAGATCTCTGTCCTACTTATTTGATTTGGCAAGAATAGATCTTTATTTTATAAAGGAGTAGTTCTGATATGTTTCTAATAGGGGATTAGATTAGAGGTTATAAATAAGTAGTCAGTAACTTTCAGAGATTAGTTTGCAGCTAATCCCAGTCAATCGGGAGTGTATTTTTGCTATGATAAAACAAAAAACAAAAACTCCCACTAGCTTAATAAGTGTTTATTTGACTTTAAAAGAGAGTGTGGAGAATTTCAATATTTTTTAAAGAGCTATTAATTGTAGAAGAATTTTAAAGTTTTCTATTTAAACTCCAGAAGCAAAGCCTTTGGTTTCATGTTTGTTTTTTGATGTAACTCTGCAGGTCATTTGGTGTCGTGCTGTGGGAGATCGCCACCTTAGCTGAACAGCCTTACCAGGGCATGTCCAACGAACAAGTGCTGCGCTTTGTCATGGAAGGGGGACTCCTGGACAAACCCGACAACTGTCCGGACATGCTGTAAGTCTTGTGATTGAAAGAATGAACTGCTCTCTGTGCCTCTTCTGTCCCGTCAATATTTTACCACGCGTCTATTTTAGGTTGAGGTTTTAAGGGTAAGAGATACCGAGTGCGTATGCTGCAGTGAGGGCTGACATTAACGTCAGCAGTTAAAAGCAGTCGGTTGACGGCATGACTTAGACAGTCAGCTGGCAGCCGGGAGCCTCCTCACTCGTCGATATCGGCCCATAGAAGGAATGCCACAACCGGTGTGTGAAAGATGCCAGTCATTCTCACTGTGGGAATCGTTATCGAGAGGGACAAGCAACAGGAATAAGCGCATCAGAAGCCATTAACATATTTGTGATTTATTTGTGAAAACATTCCTGCCTTTGAGAGGCGGAAATAGAAGACAGATGACTCTCAGCATGTAGATCTGCATACACTGTATGTGTTTCTTTGACCTCAATAAGAAGGCATTCTGCGCTCTCCCCTGCCGCTCCACATGGCTGACCTCACCTTAGAAAGAGTGCAACCAGAACAAAAAATAGGGCTGAGTGTTGTGCAGGCACAAACCTCTGGTTTCTATGGCAGCCCCAACAGTTTTGTCCTGATTACAGGAGTGTGTGGATTGTGTTACAGAGGTGGTGCTGGAGTAAGGGCTTAGCTTTTTTTTTTGTCTTTGAGCAGCATGCAGTGGAGTCAGGCCGCTGCTCATGGCCGCCTATGCTTTGGTGTTTTAAAGGAGACTTGAGGAAGACTACTGAAGCCAGACATTTAGACAGAGAGTGATGAATAGAGGGAATAACACAAAGTGGAAGTAGGGAGGAAAACATGCAGTAAGATGAATCATATTTGGATATTTTTCAACGTCTCCATGCAAAGAATTCCTCAGGTAGCTGTGAGTCACAACTTGCCTATGGACTAAAGTTGTTTCTTTCAAGCAGGGTTACGAACAAAAGAGACTACATTCTGCCAGTCTTTTATTGACAACTCTGTTAAAGATGCATTACAAAACTTACAATGAATCCATTTTTATTATTGCAGTAGAATTATTATGGATTATTTATCCGGGCATTGATTGTACCTGCTTGCGGGGTTAATGGGCTCTTCTAATATGTTTAAAATACATGTAAATTGAGGAATTCTTTACATTTGTGATTCTTATTAAGTCTATGAGTTTCAGTAAAATTTACATTTGTCAATCCATAGCTTCCTATTTTACTGGTGTATAAATATGATGTGATAGAGTGACTGATTTCTCTTAGCAACTGGCCACCAGACTGGAAGAGGGCCCATATTTATATTAGCTATGAACAAAGGAGGTAAAAGAAAAAATCTCAGTGTCGCTCTGTACAGAGCGACATCCTGGGCTCACCAAGTGCAATACCTCCACAGTATTTTCATGTGACACTCAGCATCTTATTGGTCACAACAGTTTAAAATTTGCATCACTGACACTGTGTTATTTGACCAGTGCCTGAAATTAAACACCGGCAGAGATGAGCACTGATAAACTCTGGTGAGGAATTTCAGGATGGTAATGGACACCAGCCTAGTGCTTAACAAAACATTGACAGAAGGAATAAACAGCAAAGTATAAGGTAGCATAGCTGAGGCTATATTTGCATGGCATATACAACTGAAACAACTCTGGTTTTGACAGGTTAGCAGTGAGTTTCCACTAATAGCACAAATGACAAGATGCTGACAAGAAGTCAGCTTTTAACCTGTTTTATAAATTAGCATCAACAAGTGTACTGGACACCAGATGTTGGGCGAAGCAGAAGGCAGGTAACTGTGGTGTGTCAGTATTAGATTTCTTTTCATTAGAACTCTCCTCTGCGTGGGTTTAGACAAGACATCATATGTCAACTTTGAGATGCTTCCTGCAATTCTGACAAAAACGACAAAAAAAAAAGTCAGCCCCCCTCCCCCCTACTCTAGAATAGGAAGTTACCTCAAATTTCTCTGGGAGGAGAACAGCTGGCACCTAGCTGCAGGACTGATTCTGAACGCCAAGAAGGCCTCAAGGAGAGAAGACAAACAAGGCTGAGGGGGAACAGCGGTAACGGAGCCTGAGATGGCTGAGGTGTTTATGTCAGTGAGCCTTAGAGAGTATTCTTAGCTTGTTTGTGTATAATTGAAGTTGCGGCATGTGGTGCAGAACCACACAAAACTGTAATAATTCTCTCTTTTTATGGTGTTGTTTTGACATTCCCAAAGCTCGGTTGCTGGCCTGGCACAGTAACCTGAAGGAAGACTTACTGCTCCACTGAGTGGATTTTACATAACGGATCTAACTGCACGCATTGTGCTGTGGTAGAAAAACATCAAAATTGCAAATCTTTGAAGCAGCCATAAAGTTAACTTCTAAATTTACAAGCAGTGTCAATACGCCTCTGCGCCAAAGATTAGTCTTTGTTAGAAAACAAGACATTATGGGAGAGGAGACATACTCATTAACATATTTGAAGTGTTTGAGTGAATTAAAAAAGGGCAGATTTATAACAGATGGGACATGCTTTTTATATTCACACCTGTAGAAGAAGATGGAAAGACAGCAGCTAAGCCTATTTATGTAAATCTATAACTTGCTACTGTAATTTATAACTTTAATATTTTCCTTGTACACAACTTTAAAGTCAAAACACATCAGAAAACTGAGCTTAAATGTCAAAAGAGCACAAAAACTTAGAAATGTCAGTCTCTCCTGCCACCTGCTGGTGAGAAACAGGCTTACAATGATTAAACGCTGCATCCAGGCATGTCTCCAAACTACTTATGCCATTGCAGTGCAAGTAGTTCTCTACCTAAAACATTCTATGCATCAACTTACTCAGTCTTGTTATTCAGTTTTTTGCATAAAATTTTGGATTCTGACACTAAAGTGTAATTTAGGAATCTTATTTTATAGTGCAGCATTAATAGCCTTGCTTTTTGTAAAGTTCTTTAAATCTGTTTGCGCTTTCTGTTCTCTTTGCACACATGTAGTGCATTCTAATTTACAGACTTCTTTTCTTGTCACAGTTGTCTATTAGTCTTTGACTATCAGTCAAATGTATTCCAAGTAAACAAGTAATAAATGCAGTTTTTAAAAAGACATGTTACGGGGGTGCAAAAAGCTATTTAAACCAGGCTGGTACATATATAAAAAAATAATTCCACCCCTGAACCTAATAACTTGGCAGAAAGAGCTGAGAGAAGAGTTCTTGGTCTCATCATTTACAGCAGATTATAAGTGCTATAGCAACAAAGTCATCTATCCACTTTTGAAATCATTTTGATTGGCCATACGGAATATTATATTCTATCAAAACAGTTTTCAAAAATCCAAAATGGTGTTTTCAGGGCCAAAATAAAACGTATGGCTCGGATTTTTTTCTTTTAAAAAGTTCAAAATTTAAGGAGCAAATTCTTTAATCGCCATGGCATTCATATGCTATGCTCCCTTCAGGTTTGAGCTGATGAGGATGTGCTGGCAGTACAACCCCAAGATGCGCCCATCCTTCCTGGAGATCATCAGCAGCATCAAAGGGGATCTGGATCCCCACTTCCAGGAGGTGAGCTTCTTCTACAGTGACGAGAACAAGCCGCCGGACATGGAGGAGCTCGACATGGAGGTGGAGAACATGGAGAACATTCCACTGGACCCTGTATCTACCAGGCAACCATCAGCTGCTGGCGTTCCCCCGTCTGGGTGCATGGGAAGCAGGTCGCCTCCTTCCTCGCAGCAGCTATCCCCCTTGCAAGGCCCAAGTACTCCCTTACTAGGATCTGTGTCCCATTCGCCACCGGGGCCTCTGCCCTCGGCCATGACGTCTTCGGGACAGGGCTTGGACAAGCACTCAGGACATGCTTTGGCCAACGGGCCTGTGGTGGTCCTGCGGCCCAACTTTGACGAGTTGGAGCCGTACGCACACATGAACGGAGGCAGAAAGAACGAGCGGGCGTTACCGCTGCCCCAGTCGTCGGCCTGCTGATATCAGTCCAGCATCTCCTCTTCCTCTCACACAGGGTAACTAAAACCTCTCAGTCTCTTCTGGAGAGTTGGGCGAGGTAAGAAAATTACTTTGTTTCTACTGTGTTGCCAGTAGATGGGCTCTCCACTCCATTTAAGGTATGGAACTACCAGAGAAAACTAACTCTGAGAACGGTAAAACAGCACAAAAACCTGCTGAGGCATGTGGAGTTTGGTGGCTCAGACACACTGGGGGAGTCCTTCCTGTGCGGCCTACATTGCTACATACAAGCCCTTCAAGAAGGAAAACAACAAAAGGATGTATATTGGCACACAGACTTCTACATGAACTCAAGAAAAAATCTTTTTAGCATATCTGCCAGCAAAACCAACAGAAGAGCACTTTTGTCCTGAGGATTTCAGAGAGGATGTGATGAATATATTGAGCGTCTATTTATAGAATCCCGTCATTCTCTCTACATTATGGTAAAGCTCCTCCTTTTTGTGAGCCAGCCGGGTTCATGTTGTGTGGCAACATCTCCTTTAAAAATAAGACTCTTAAATATTATTTTCTGCGTGATCCCGTCAGGTGTGGGTTAAATTGGTAGGCCTGTTTTGTATCTGCCAAACGTTTGCCAAATCAAACTTTTCCTTCAGTCTCTTAAGGGTGTCCTCTTTTTTGTTAAAAACTGTGATTCAGAGTTAATAATAAATCAAATCCTCCTGTGCAATAAAGAAAAAAATTACTTGCCACATAACTTAGAATGTTTTTACTAAATTTAAATGCAAGGGTTACCAGATTATGCTGGGTCAAATAACACATCATAAGTAGAAGCCAGCCCAAACACAATACCAGGTAGAAGACTACTTAAAGAAGTGACTATCAATATTGTGATTGGAGATGGAGAATGCAGACTTTGATCGCACCATTTTGTGCTATTTATGTTGATAGTGATAAAAGCTGATAATAAATAAATCATTTGGCTGTAAATCTGTTACAACATACAGTCAGATCCTCAAAAACAAACATTGAAACTAAAACTACAGTACAGTATTCATTCCAATCAATCCTACTTTTAAAAATAATAACCACAATGTATGCATTGAAAAATTGTTCTGTAAGCAAACTATAAATTTGATTTTAGTTCTGAACAACTGCTATATAAAAATATTTTATCCCTCCATATTAATTAAACAAAAAGCAGATCAAGGTTTTAAAAATCCATTTTTGAGGCATATTACATAAGACTTAGGGCTGGGTGATGTAATGTAAAAATATTTCGATATATTTAGGATTTATAGCATCACATACCGAGACATGTAAATTCATTCCTAATCACTCTAATTACATTCAACCTCTGACTTCAGTGGAAACCACAACTCAGATTTATCAGCTGTCCTTGCACATAATCCAGCATTAGAAATGACTTTTAACGAGTCTGGCTTCAAAGGTTAAGATACTATTTGGTTCTCATTTTGAAAAGATTATATTTGACTGGCAACTATTTCTGCAAAAAAACATGGGATAACTGATATTACAGGGAAAATACAAATCTCTGTTACCACTGACAGCTGACAAGATTGCACAATTTTTAACTACTAAACAAAATATCCAAATAAACAACTGTTTGCACAGCATGAGAGAACAAGCATGAGACATGCTTTGACACATCAGCGATTTCAATATATGGGAAATAAATGGAAAATATGGGAAAATTCATTACAAGTTACTCTGTAGGGTTTAAAATTAACAATACAGTACAATCTGTATAGAAACTGATTATGCAATCAATGGTTAGCATAATATTTACACCTGAGACAGGTGTAAATAAGAGAGGGCAGAATAAAAATTTAAAAAGGCTGTTTCATAAAGGCATCAGATTCCTAACACTTTATCGTTAGTAGTGGTATTGAGAAAGGTCACATAAAACTACTCTTTGTTTGATGGCTGCCTAGTGTTGCAAGTGTTTTAGCTTTGTAGACACTCCCATCAAGACATGGTGCCTTGACGGATCTTTGTGCTGCAGCCCTCAACTAATCTTTCCTCTTCGGCAAGATCATTAGCCAAAATGTAGCTTTTAACAAAACTTGAGCAACTTTTGTGGCAATGAGCTGACGACTCTCTCATCCAGAATGATAAAATGTCAGAATTGTTTCAAGTGTATCACTTCTCTAAAAGTCCATGATGTAGGACTGTTTTCATTTGTAAACCTATTTATTTGTTAATTTAGCATTTGTCATTAAAAACTAAATTGTTGGGCTGTTATTTTTACCTCTGTCACAACTTATAAACAGTCTAGATGCAAAAGTTTTTTTTTTTTTTTTTTAAATGGCTGGGGTAGGTCTGAGTAAGGGATTTGATCTGTATTAGGGAAGAACATATTTATCACCCAGTCCCAAGTCGAAGTACCAGCAACCATTTAAGCCTAATTAATTAAACAATCAGTTCAAAAAGCAATCCCAGATGAGCCCCAAAATTATTATGGCTGAAACTCAGTAATAAGACAAAATTGCCAAGTTTGGCTGAATTTTGAGAAATTAATATCAACAGGAGAGAAAAATGCTGAAAATGCTGGGCTAGTGTTTGTAACATGCCTCACATCATGCAGCATAGCTTGTGCTCTTTAACAAAGAGAAAGTACAGCTGTGACATTACATTGTTTCAAACCAATGTAAAAATGTGGTTTCTCACAGAATGAACCAAAAATTATAACATATCAGCATGGTACAGATGCACTCAAATCATGTTATAAAACAAATTCAACTACCAATAGTACCTACAGTTCTTGAATCTAGATCAAAAATGAAGTTCTAGTAGCATTTTCACTAGTGTATAATATAAAATTGATAATCTTTGGGAGGGGCTAATATCCACAACAATTAAAAAATTGTTCCACCTCAGGAAAAACCCTTTTCACATATGTTTGGTCCAAAAAACAACTCTGAATTACAATCTCAGTCTATTCTTTAGTTTGAAATATGTTTCAGTGCAAATCATTGTTCCTCTAGAGCTGACAACCCAGCTTGTCACCCTGCTTTACTTTCTCAAAGTTTTGAGATGAACATTGTTCAGATCCAGTGGTATCAAAACCACAACAACAAATTGGAGGCATCAATTGAGAGGCTGTTGGATCAGATTTAGTAGCCTAGAGGCAAATGTTCAAGTCTCTAAAAATGGTCATTATGGACCTTTCTTGCATTTCCAACACACAGGAAAGGTCTCACAGTTGCATTTTAGACTGCAGGATCATTTTTATACACATCATTGGGTTTTGTCACTTTTAAAAAAATTTAAATAAAACTTTTTTTATACTTTTAAAAATGTTTGCCTCTATGTCTGTACAGAACAAAGCTGCTATTTTATTCTTTTTCTCTTTTTGGATGTTATATATATAAATATATCTATATAGAGAGAAATCCTTCAGGTTTGCTATTTTATGATCTCCACAGCAGTCCCTTTTTTATATCTTTAAGCTCTGTTTAAAACAAAAAATAAAACAGAAAGTTACCCCTCAAGATTTTGAGTAACACTAAATTTCATTCATTGCCTTTTTTTAAATGACTATGTCGCTTGTTGTTTTGTCAATATATATAATTATTAGAGATGAACATGTTAGCTCGATGTGTGAGCTTGTACTTCTGCACCCTTTGTTTTTTTTAGCTATTATTATTGTTTAGCACTGTGCCTAGTGTTGCCCCCTAGGTACGATTTAATCTCAGGTTAAAGTAAAGGCTTTGCTTTCTCCACACATTCTCCTCTCCTTTACTTGCCTCACCTTTTACCCCCTCCTAAGTCACCACTCTCATGTTTTCTAAAGCGAAACAGTTTCCACTTCCCTTCCCTTTGCTGGCCTCTAACAGCAAACCTCCCCTCCCTGTACCTCCTTTCAAAGTCAGGATTAGCTCTGACATACAAGACGGCACTTCAGACCGGATCTGGTTTTGTAAACCCATCCATCTCATGCCTAATCTCCAGTAAATAGGGCTAACCGGGTTCTCTTGTTTGCCTTAAATATGTCAACCATATATTCTAAGCATTTAAAGTTTGCAATTTTCATTTTAAGCACAAAATGACATCACTCCTACTGGTATCAAAATTTCAAGATGAGATTTCAAAAGCCGCATCTGAAAGCCAAATAAAGGATGGGTTAAAGTCCAGGGAAGGGAACAAATTTCAATGTCACGATTGAAAACAAAAGGTCTTAAAATGGCTGAATAGTAAAAAGTGTGTTGAAGGATTTCTAATGTTGCCTGGTGATTTTCTTTTTTTCCTCCTCTTAAACTTATTTTCCTTGTAGGAGTGTTTATTTATTTATTGTTGTATTTTCCTTTTGAATACCAGTAAAAGTCACTGTAAAAATGCCCCATAAATAAGTACAAACTCGGTTTAATATTTTTATTTTATGTATGCATTGTCCTTGATGTCATGGCAAGGGTACTTTTTTTTTTCTTTATTCCATTCAGGCATATATCTACCTCACTTTTTTTAAATATGTGTATAAGCAAAAACAAATACATCTCACTCTTAAATTTTAGGAGAAACCTCACCTAGTTAAATTCCACCTGTGGAATTTTTAAAAAGTCCACAGGGATCTAAATAAAACCTCATATAAAGCAGACTGGGACAGAAGGTGGAATGAGTTCGGCCCGTGAATGCCCACACGACTGGTTTTACGAAAAAAGCAAGTTTCTATCTCAAATTTAGAATAAAGACACCACAGAGCTGACAAAACTTCACAGTTTTTCAGCTGGATCATAAACAACCAGTGTGGATCAGTATGTGATGAAACAGAGCCAAACATTCCATCTCCACTGAGTTCCGACCTATTGACACAACCTTCAAATCCTCAAACCACAACCATCAGAATCTTATCGAAAATGTATTTATAAAGAAATCTTAAAAAGATGACACAGGAAACACTAAGAGAGGGAAATGTATTATTTACCTCCAAGAATGAAATAAATAAAAAACACACTACATATATATGCGGTTCTACTTGCAGGTGATATGCCATTTTAAAACCTTTACTTTATTCCAAAACCGACAGCATTTAATTTCTGCCTGAAGTATCGATAAGTGTTGTGAATGTAACAAGGACAGATATGTAATTTTCACACAAAGCATCTAAGAAAAAGGAAAATCTCACCTTGTACCTGTTTCTACCTTCTGTAAGCATAAAAAAAACACTTTTCGATTATAAGTGGCAGAGAGCTAAAAAGCCACTATTTAGTTTTATCATTTCTGTAAACTCCATATGGTTCTTTGTCATGTATCGATTAGAAATGTTGTGTCCATGTGATTTTCTTAGTTTTGATCTTTCAGACATTACAGTGGATATAAAAAGTTTACACACTGCTGGTAAAATGCCAGATTGCTGACATGTTCAAGAGTTGGAACAAGATAAACCATTTCAGAGTTTTAACCCCGTCTAATGTGACCCACTCAAAACACTGTTGTAATGTAAATGAGTCCCCATTAAACTATGCCGTATTGGACCATTCAATCTAAGCTTCAAGACATGACACTACCACCATTTTGCATCACTGTGCGTATGAGGCTTTTTATTTATTTTTTTTTTTTACTAAGGTGCCTTGTTTGTTCTAAACACCTTTGGAAATAGATAGCCAAAAAAAAAAAAAAAATTAACACTGGTTTTGTTGAACTGCAGCACATTTACATGCCATGGGTTTGGGGAAATGTCAAATGTGTTTTTGCTAAATTGGATTGGATTCCAGTTTGTCTCTCTACTCCGTAGCCTAGACACATAAAGAACCCAGGAGACCGTCATCTCACATGCTGCACAGTCAGTACTTGCCAGACTTCCTGACCAGTTTTCTTTTCGTCTTTCCACTAACTTCGCATGTTGTCCAGTTTCTGGTAATGTCATGGTTACAACCCCAATTTCTCAACCTGATGTTGACACTTAACTGTGCTTCATGGAATATCTAAAACCTTGGAAACTCTTTTGTGCTCTTCTCTCAAAGATTTTTGGTTTGTTTTTCAAGTTTGTGGTACATGAAAGGAGGAAAACGTTCTGACATGGTTTATCATGATTTCACTTTTTACATATAAGCAGGCATCTTAACAGGGGTTGTGTTTCCACTGTATCTTTACACACCACTTTTAGTGCTGCCAGTTTAGTTACCACAGTGGATCTTACAGCATCACCAAAAATGTTATCTGTACAAGGAAGCGAAGCAGCTCCAACACCTCAAAACCTCTTTCAAAGCCTCAGCTGCACGTTTTACTCATGGCCATTGGCATATTGATGGACTTGGAGGAAAGTGGTTTTGTTATTTTTCCTTTTTTTTTTTTCAAATTAGAAGTTACCCACAAGGTAACTTTTAATGTAAAAGTTTGGTGCTCAGTCCTCTTAATCATGCAACTGAACAATCTTTTCATGTTTTTTAAAGAGCCAAGTTGCTGCTGAATTTCTTTACAGAAACCACCACTGACAAGCAAAAAAGTTCAAGACATTAACATATCTGTGTGTTTATGTTTGTCCAGAATCGTTAAATGTTTTTTGTTTTTCAGTTCTTAGCAGTCACTGACCTGCTAAGGGATGAGCTACCAGTTACTATTAGATCCCAAACCTGTCAAATGTGCAACATTCCCAACATGGACAGAGTCAGGACAGGGATGTTGCATAAATTACGGGTAGTTCAGGTAACAAGTGAACAACGTAGTTAGAAAAAGATAAAGTTTCACAAGTCGCTCTTTAATTTACTGTAGACTATAACCATAATCATACTCACATTCTTTCAATTTTTTCATTAAAAAAACGTCAGGTTTATGGAGAAGGCATCACAGCAGTCTCCTGCAATAATTAGGTTTGAGGTGTATCGATTCACTCATGTCTGTTTTTGTTTTATTTCATCTGCATTCCTAAAACCTTCGGAGGGGCCTTGGTCTTCTACTGCTACTACACTTATTAAATTCTGTGTGTTCATAACTTGACGGGGGAAGAATAATCAAACTGTTTTCTCTAGTCTGTCTTCTTTTCAAGCTCTGTATCTGAGGCCTCAAAGTTGTTTTTTCACACTTATAGCTGAGATGGTGTATTTTTGACAAGCCGTCTCAAAAATGTGTATAAGAGAATTTCTTGTATTTTACTTTTTTCTGAAATTTTGAATAAATAAGTAAATGAGAACTATGCTTGTTTGTTTTATTTTTCTGCATACAGGACCAACTTGGAAACAAATCTAAAGGAGGCTGTTAAATACTGAGCAAAAAAGATAAGAGTTTAGATCAAAGCATGTAGTGAGAAGGCTCGCTTAAATGGCCCTGAGCTTAATTAAATCAATTTTGTGGAGAAATTTCAGTAATAAACTTCACAGATTTCTTTTGTTCACCTTTCATTTCAAATCTCAGCGAATTACCCCACAGCATAGTTGTAACGTGACGGTAGTGGAAAAGTTCAAGGCATGCTGAGGGAAAATCTACCTACGTTTCCGAGTGATATTTGGCTTCTTCCAGCTGATCAAGCATCATGACAATTATTTGCTGCAGAAGAGGTACCAGTCTCTCAGCCGAGGACAAGCTGCCAGATGACGGTATATGGATGAAAGCTGCTCTCCTCTCACCATGATACAGTGAGCAGTAATAAGCAAAATCACACAAGTATCTGAAAAGAAGAAAACACGACCTTATACTTGCGTCTATTAATGCAGATCAGAAAAAGGGCTGGCTGCCTACCTGCCAGCGTCTCTGGAATGAACCACATCCATCCCTGCTTGCTTAAAGTGCTTGGAGATGGCCCTCATACTAACAATGGAGTCCAGTTTCTCTGGGCCACCTTCGATGCAGCAGTGATCTGTGGGGCAGAAGCTGCAAACGTCTCGGGTGCTGTATCCGCTGTTCTTACCAGTTTGCTCCAAAATGACAACACTGGAACCTCTGGCTATGCCCAGGTGAACAGCAAACTGGGAACACAAGCATGTAAACACGATTCACCTTCTTGTGTTTCAAAAATGTGTATTCTCTATAGATACTGTGGCAAAAATTGCACAGAGTGATATCATGTCTTATTTCATAGGTATATTGAAATAACAAGGAAAATAATGCTGAGAACTAATCTATTCCTTTAACAACAAAAAAACACCAATTTACAAAAAAAAAGTAGTATAGACCTTTAACTGCCATTTTGAATGCTTTGCATGATGGTTTCCATTAGGTTTTTTAGGTGTGTCAAACCCAAATTTTTATTTCTACCTTTGGTTTAAGGGTCTGCCAAAGCTCAGCAATAATCCTCTGGGTTGAACTGTAGCTAACTGGCAGCTCCTTGATGTAAACATCGATGCGCTGTCCCATCCCGGCCACCTTTAATCCCTGCGGAAAACGAAACACACAGCTAAAATTAAGCAGAGAGGTAAACAGGAGTGTGTTTTCCAAACATTGGTCTTACCTGGGCTGTTATCCAGCTGGGGTTCACCAAGAACTGTCTGAACGGTCCAAACCCTTCAAAGTGTATTCAACACGTGTCTTTTAAAAGTATGAAGAGTGCACATACCATTGAGCAAATTCTTATTTTACCTGTAACAACAACAATTTCTCTTTCGCTCATAGCGTATCCAAGCTAATAGAGGGTAGCAAATAGAGTAAACAGAGG
This sequence comes from Girardinus metallicus, assembly GCA_903067095.1. Lineage (NCBI taxonomy): Eukaryota > Metazoa > Chordata > Actinopteri > Cyprinodontiformes > Poeciliidae > Girardinus > Girardinus metallicus. The sequence goes on from CAEGAE010077352.1 coordinate 76,800, forward strand.
GAAAACAGTTTCTGCCTTTTGTAATTTACGATGCGTCCGCCAGGAGGAGCCATTCCATAAAATAACTGAAGCTATTAGAAGTGGTGCGTTCATGTGCTCCAGGTAAATTAATGTCAAAAGGAGCCTGGGGAGACTACAAATAGACTGAAATGCAATGTGATAGATCGTTACTCAAACATTTAGTAATATACTTACATTTTTTTAATGTAAATTATTTTAATTATTACATTTAAAGTCACTTGAACAATTAGAGAAGTTGATGTTAATTATTATAATACAAAACATTACTAGAAACAAAACACCCCATTCAGTACTTTGCAAGTTATATGAGGAAGTTTTTTTTTTTTTCCTTTTTTTACATACAGAATTATGAAAACAACTAAATGTGTGTAGGGGCATAATAAAATTGCCAACAAAAGGTTTTTAATTTATTGAAACATCTGACATTGGATGCAAAACAGGCACAACAAAAACTACACTGATGCTATTAATTAAATATAGACTTAGCTAGTACTGCAATCTTAAGAAATGGAAGAGAAGGCACATATTCATAAAAATGTAATAAGCTTCATGATAAATTTTCTGCAATACGGTAATTAAAAGGGTTCAACTGTTTGTACATATTTCTGACTGCACGTGAATGCAGCGTAACATATGCCATGGCCACAGCCCGAGGCGTTCCATAGAGCTTGGGACGCTCCTTTGACTGTGATGCGTTCAGGACCCGCCCTCCTCCTCCTTCTGCACTTGTCAAAGGGCAGCGATCTCAAATTACATCACATTTCAGCCCACCGACACACACGCAAATAACCCATCCGAACATAAGCACGCAGCATTTTTGAAATCACATTTTAATTATAACAGATCAAAATGCTTCCTTTCCGGAGAACTTTTGACAGCGAAAAACAGCAACTGCGAGAGCTGAACAGCAGACTTGCTCAGTATCTATCCAGGACCAAGCAGCTGGAGCAAGAAAACGCGCATCTTATAGCTGAAATTAACAAACTGAAGTGCGGCAGCGGGACGGCGGAATGGGAGCAGAGGTACAAGGCAGATATGAAGGATCTGAGGAGAATGGTGGGGCAGATCTCCTTCGAGAAGTCCCAGGCGGAGATGGAGAGGGAGAAGCTATGGCGAGAGTTGCAGACGGTCCGGTCTCTGTGCAGCGAGCAGACCGAGGCGTGCAGGGACATCAGCGGCGAGCTGAAGGGCTGCGAGCAGGAGCTGCAGCAGGCGCACAAAATGAACAGCGACCTGCAGCAGCGACTCCTTCAACTGGAGAGCGAGTACAAGCGCTTAGAGGACGCGCACAGGCATGAGACGGCCAAGCTCCGGCATCAGGTGGAGTCCCGGGTAGTGCCCATCATCACGCAAACTTATCACGGGCCCCCGGTGGTTTCCGTGGAGGAGGTGCAGGAGTACGCCCGCGGCCTGTCCGAGGGATGGATAGAGACGTTTGAAATGTACCAACAGAAAGTGGAGGAGATGGAGCAGTCGATCAAAGCGGACCAGGCGAGGCTGTGCGACCTACAGAAGGAGAAGATGCTGTACGCATCCGAGCTGGGCAAACTGCGCACTGAGGCGGAAAAACAGGGCCAGGTTCAAATGCGCCTGGAAAAGGAGCTCATGCACATGCAGGACAAATTCCGAGTGGATTTAGGTGAACACCAGGTAAGTTGGTCTGTTACTAAGCTGCAAAAAGTCTATCAACAAGATAAAATCCCTAACATGCGTATTTGTTAAAATCACCAAAAAAAAAAAAAAATAACAACAACAAAAAAACAACTTTACAATATACAGTTTCAAAGAATTCAAACTGAACAATCTGCTGATTATTCCGACGAGCCAGGGGAGAGGGGTGAGGCTGCAGGGTCCCTCAGCCACACCCACAGTCCATAATGGCTCTGATGCAGCTGCAGCTTCTAGTGCCTGCAACAAATAAATCATGCATAAGTGAGACTGTTAAGCCCGAATAACTCCAAAATAGTTATCTCATACATAAGAAATGCATAACCAAAGCTAAGTGCATGTTTCAGAGACTAAATATAAGATTGAATTAATTTAAGTTTGAGCTAAAATATCTACAAAAAGTATGGATCCTGCATGTAACATTGACCTTGGTAAAAGGCTTAAAACGCTGGGAGACAATCTTCCTCCCAAGCACTTTACAGTTGCTAAATGACTTCAGCCACTTAAACCAATTAGCTGTCAGACTGACAAATCCTTACTAGCCTTCCAAAGGTGCTGGGGACTTAAACAGGATGGCCGTACTGTGAATAAGTCACAATGTTACAGCAACAAATGCATTTCAGTGCCACAAAAAATAAGAATAAAAAAATTTAACCCAGTTTTTAGACGATTAACTCACTGTGTTCATATTTGTTTTTGCATAAACTGGCCTGCAACATAAATTGGCTTAAAAAGGTTTTAATGATATCATAATTAACTAAAATGATGAAAACTTTATTTTCTCTCTCTCTTTCAGATAATTATTGAGCAGTTGGAACATGAGAGAAACATTCTGGCTGAGGCTATGGAAGAGAAAATGAGGGAACATCAGCACCTTCTCCAAGTGAAAATGGATCTGGGCATGGAGGTGGCAGCGTACAGGTGATGAATCATGTTGCTTTAAATTCTGTTCTCAAATTTTAAACAAATAAGGGCTTTGTGTAAATATTCACACTGAGTAGAAGGGTCTTATTTATTTCAACATTTTGATTTTTCATTGATGAAAAAGACCAGGTTACAGGCCAGATAATTTTTTTTCTATAATTAAGCAAAGCAGATTATAATAATAAAAAAAAAGGGATAAGAAATGCAATCTTCATAAAAAAGTAAAACTGTCGTTCAAGAAATTACTCCTTCAGGTAAGATTTTTTCAGCTCCAAATATAATTTGGAGTAAAAATACATGTGAATATAAACCCAGTTCAAATACAAAGGTTTGCCTTTAGAGAGTAAATTTTGAGTTTATCAAGAATTTAGAAAAAAATAGTTTTTTACTTTAAGTTTCACGCTCATTGGACCAGCGATGTGGCCAGCCTATATAAACAATTGACTCACAGGGGATTTCCCGCTGGAAAGATGGTTGCCATCAATGCTGTATAGCTAGAAGTCCTTTTGGTGCAGACTTCACATTTTCCGTCTATTTTTTTTTTTTTTTCAGTTACCAGGCCAGTCCACGAGTATGCATGATTATAATTTTTTTATTCACCTAATAATCTAAAATTGTATTTCTGGACCTCTAGAAAATAACCTTCTTTGTGCAACCGATTGACGTATGGGTCAAAAACATTCCAGTGGCACTGATTTATATTGACAATTTAATTTTCAAATTAACATTAAATTTGTCAGTCATTTTGTGCATCTCCCCTGAAATGGACAGGCAACCTGTCCAGGGTGTACCCGGCCTCTCGCTCGTTGACCGCTGGAGATAGGCACCACCATCCCTCACCACCCCACATGGTATATGCATGTTAGATAATGGATGGATGGCTGGATATGTGCATCTCCTATTCCATCACATTCCAAAGGTGCTGTACCGAACTGAGATCTGCTGACTGCGGAGACCACTGGAATAAAGTCAATTCATTGTCATGTTCTAGAAACCAGAGCTAAACTTTGTGAGATAAAGTAACAATATATACAGTAGGTATGCCATGGTGTTAAAACAATTCTCAAATGGAAATAAGGAGCTGAAATTGTGCCAAGTGAACATCTCCCTCACCATCACACCACCACCAGCTCAAAACATTAATGCATAGTAGAACAAAATGTGTTAATGTTGTTTACACCAAAGTTGAACCCAAGCGATTTAATGAATTTAATGTCTCAGCTTAAAGTCAGACTAACTTTTTTTTCAATCTGGTATTCTTTTAGTGAACATTTGTATTTTCACCATATAAAAGCCAAAATCTACTAAGCTGTTGCCTTGTGATTTAATGATTAGACATTTGTGTTAACAAGCAGCTGAACACGTATACCTAACAAAGGGGCGAGAAGTATATTTCTGTAGATGTTCAGCTGTTCTTGTTCAAATGTTTATGACTTTTTCCTGTATTATAATTACCTAATTTATATTAATACATTACAAATAATGCCTTCACAAGATTAATGATTGCACTCCCTCCACTTAGTCGTTATGACTTTATATGGATCTCTGCTAGGAAATCTAGTCTGTATAAAACATTTGGATAACAGAACACTCCCTTGGAGATGTGGCAATAGCACCATGTGTTTTTGTAAGTGTCACGAGTCAGCTTTTACTGTGGGATTTATAGCGTAGAGCATGGACAGCCAAACATTATAGTCGTTATTTTTAGGTCAGTCTATTGAAAGGCAAGCTCCAGAGAGGTCGTTCTTCTCAGAGACCCTTTGGTTAGCTAACTCCTGAAGCGTGGCCAAGGAAAGGTAAGTCGTTTCAGCTAAATACAATATGTCTTCTCTTTTTAACATTTTAAATAACATTGGCTTAACATCATAGTTTTATGATTACTACCCTACATGGTCAGGTTCAGGATACATACCATCCTGTAAGTCTTGAATTCAGTTTGAGGGGGATGAAATGGCAGACCTGAATGATGTGCATCACCTTGTGAGGTATTCGTCCTGAAGTTTGTTTCATAACCCTGTGGAACACCTTGACATCTCTCATTGATATCATTTGCACTCATGTAAGATATTTATTCTTGTCTTTGTTCAGGACTCTCCTAGAAAGTGAAAGAATTGGTATGCAAGGTCCTCACAGGAGGATGTCCCAACATCAAAGAGAGAGAATAATAGGTATAGTACCAATAAAGTATTTGCAGTAAAAATATTATTATCTTTTATCAATGTTTTACTGTGATAAATGAGATCTCTTGCAACACAGTTAATACAGGAATTATTCACAATTATTTCTTTTCTGGCTTAGATATCAAGGTGCCTTCCCAACATTACTCTCCAAGAACTTCAACCTTAACCTCAAGAAGACATATAGATATGCGGTATGCATCACCAACAAACCTGAGAAGACCACCTGTGACCTCTTCTGGGTCCATAAGTCCCTCCAGGGTCATTCCCATTTCAGTTGCAGGAAGGGCTCGGCATCAGAGCCCAGCATCCAGAAGGGATATGATCTCATTCAACAAAGCTCGGGCTGCCACTTCTGTGCCTACTACCAGTACTGAAATTGGCCAGGATGAAAACAAAATAAGTAAGCCTTCACAGAAAACAGTAGCAGAGGAGAAAACCATGAGATTCAAACAGGTCCCTTATGAAAGCAAAGCCAGTTTTTCACCAGAGACAAAGTCAGTAAGAGTGGTGTCACCCCCAGCAAAAAGTATTGCTCAAAATGTCACAGAAAGCAAAAGGCAGGTGTTCAATGAGAAAGAGAAAGGTTATGCTCAAGATGAGTTCAAAGGCAAAGAGAAAGCAGAACCTATAATTGAAAAAAAGATACTGGACTCTGTATCTGTAGAAGAGATTATTGAGAAAGTGATCAAACCTGCAGGTTTAGAAGCCAAGGCATGTTCATCAGGAGACTCTAAGGTCAGGTATCACGTGGAGAAAAGGGAGCAGGAAGATGGCACCACTAAGACACAGATTGTGCTGGAGTCCAAATTCGAAGAAGAGATGGATGTTTCTGAGGACTCTGCCCTGGAGGAACTCCTGAGTCAGAGTGTGAAGAAGGTATCACTGGAGGACATAGAAGATACAGCAACAGGAAACATGATTAAGAACCTTCTAAGTAGTCTTCAAGGGGGAGAAAACATGGAAAATAAGTCAGTCAATGTGGAAATTATTGAGGAACCCATTGAGTCTTTCAGTGATGAGGAGCTTGAAGCTGAAATAAAAAGAAAATCAAGTTCTTATGAGCCCTCAAGATATTTCCAAATTGAGGAGATGGAAAACATAACTCATGACTCTGAAGAAGAAAAGAGTGGTGATAATGCCACAATAGCCTCCAAAAGAGGCACAGACCAGCCCAGTGGTGGATCTGTGCATGTTCAGGAGTTCTCTAGAGAAAGCAAATCTCCTAATTTCTCCCGTGAGCAGGAGCAGGAGTTTCATGAGTACTTTGTGTCCACACCAGATGAAAACTTTTCTGAACCTGAGGATGGTGGAGGAATAATGTCATATGGCCATTATGGCATTGTAGATGATCTGTCTGATGAGAGGTATTACCAAGATGAAAGTCTTCCCCAGAGAAAAGTGATAGTAGAGGAAAGTGAGGAATACCAGTACAAGTCAAGCAATCACTCATTCCCCAAGGAAAGTTTTCCAGAGTGCATAATTGAAGAAGAAGTTCGGGTATCGCCTATAGTGCAAGAATCCATGCTGGAGTTCCTGAGAGAGGATTCTTTGGAACCCAAAGAGCAGCTGAAGGGAGCCTTGGAGACACTACAGAGCTCAGTCTCTGGTCCCCTGAGGGAAGAGTTGGCTTTCCTCACAAAAGTGAGCAGCGAAAGTCCACAAAACGTGGCAATCAAAAAAGTCGAGCAGTCAAGTGATAATGGAACCATGACTATAGTTGCAGAGCTAAATGTCTCACAAACCCTTGAGGACTCTGGGCTGTTGGAGGAAGGAGATGATATTTCCAAAGAGCAAATAATGAAAGCTCTCAGATCTTCCAACCTGGATCTTGAAAAGGCCTTCCAAGGAGGAGCAGGTTCAGGGTACAGCATCAGAGTGTCCAAAGAAGAGGGGATTGCATATGCTGAAGGCTTGGAAGGCTTTGGCAGCATAGAAGAATCTGCATCTAAAATAATTGAGAAACACATAAAACTGGAACCATCAGAAAAGTCCTTCACCTTCCAGATGGAGGAGCAGGGTGAACATGGTGAGGAGAGCTCAGAGCAGCCCCGACTCTTTGAAAACCCAGAGAAGATTTCTACTAAAAAAAGAGTTGCAACAGTTTACCTTGAAAGGCCCTTAGAAGACTGATCAGGAAATTTTTTTTAGAAAGTGTACAAATTTATACATAAGCTATTATGCAACATGGCAGTGGCACTACTAACAGATGCTTTAACAATGGCATACTCATGCGGACAAGGCGACATTAGAACTACAAACCCCAGTCAATCTATCGTGACAAATGTTGATGTTAGTTACAATCTTTGTATTAACTTCATTTTTACTTTCATATAGCTTGGCTTATACACTTTTTATTTTTTTTTGGTATTAAACCTCTTTGTGGAGCTTTAAAAAGCCTATTCCACAGTTTACAGCAGACCATTAACTCAGTCATCATGTGCCATATTGTTGAATCTTTTGGATCAACACTTATTACAGATCAACACGGCACTGGGAGTTATGGGTGCTGTGCACCGTTTGCAGGTTGGGACTTCTTGAGCCTTGAGCACCTTACCAAAAAGGAGTGATGTTAGTAGATGTTACATTCTGAGGACATGTTACATTTAAAATGAAATTACTGAATATTAAGAATGGATTGAGTTAGGATTTCACGTGGAAAATGTCTACTGAATGTGACAAAAAACTAGCTATATTTTGATTATCTACTTTTATTCATTACTAATAAGAAATTATGTGTGTTTTAGGAAGCAAAATGTGTTTTGAGCAACAGATATAATCTGCAAACAGAGAAAAAGATGTTTTAACAATACATTTACATGTTATTTTACACTGCTATGAATCATTGGATTGATGACAAATATACAAGATCCACACAAGATGATGGGGTCAAGTTGAAATCCTTAATCAATAACTTTAAAGAAGTTTATCTGCATATAAATGGAGGCAATAATTAGAAGAAGCAGGATAAATAAAAAAATTCAAATGATTTACCAATGATAATATGGTTGTGAAACATATTGTTTATGTTTGTGCAAATATGTTAGGTATCACAGTGTTGGCATGATGCATTCAGTTTTGCTCTGACCTAAGAGTGTTCAAGACTATTTTTGGATCATCAGCTTAATGGCATTGAGGGGTTGTTGTCTTGTGTGCTGTTTGCCAAGGCAGAATTAGTGTGCAATGCATTCAGTCTGTTTATTTGTTTCATACATTTTCAGCATGTTTGATTATTACACTTTATACAGCAATTTATTCACAAAATAGCAATTTCTCATTATGTTATGTAGCACAGACATGAGATATTTAGCATAAACACACATATCTGTTAGAGCTCAACACAAAGAAAAATTTGTTGCATTTAAGTGCCCAGATACATCAGGTTTCCTCATATTTTCTGATCTTTTCTCTATTAACATTTATAAATTTGGAATACATCTTCATGCAAACTGGTATCTGGATACCATGTGCCAGCACATTTTATTCACTAAGATTAATATATGGAAAATCTATTGATTTATAAAGAGGGTATGAGTCAATGTTTAATGAATGTGGAACAAACAAAATTATATGCATTTCATTTTATTGATTTCTGATAAACAAATGAAACCGCTTTGGCTGATGGGGCTTTCTGCATTTCATTGGTAAATATCTTAACAATATTAAAATATATATATTGTTGGAATGTTATGTGTGTATTATTTTTCAGTAAATTCACATAATAGGCCAGACAAACTAATTGCTTACATAATAATAGCAAATTCAATTTTAATTAACAAAATACAAAAAATTATATTATCTACTGGCTCAAACCTTTAAGGGTACCATATTAACCTTGTCCAAAGGTAAAGAAGTGGGGAAGAATGAGATTTCAAGCATCAAATGTAGAGTTATCATTTTCACCACTGGATGGTATAACTGGAAATGAATCTAATTTTGTCTGTCTTCTTCTTTGCTGTTGTCTCTTAACCACTTCAGGTGCCCTGAAAAGCAAACATTACATAGTTGATACACTAACATAAACTTATTAATATTAAAGGGTATATAATAACATAATTTACAGTCAGAAAACCTTAAAGGGAACAAATCAAGCAAAATCCACTTTTCAGCCCTTAAATAATTTTTTTTGTGTGCTTTGAGAGTCTAGAAGTGCGGCGCATGAAATGTTTCATTCTCATAAAAAAAAAAGAAATCGCAGAAAAATGAGTTGACTAAAACGCACCTCAGGACAAGGTTAAACAAGGGGACCGTGGAGCTACAATAACGAGGAATTCACATTAATGCACTGCAGTACTACTTTATATAGACCATAATTAAATGATGTACTAGTGAAAAGGAAGGACTTAAAACCATGACATGTCCACTTTAAAACATGAATGAATCTCAGTTGAACTTTTTTAAAGTTGGACTTTTTTAAAATGAGTAAAGTTCATGTCTACTAAAAGAAGGCATTATCATATAGTCATGTTAAAAACTAGGACGACCCATTAAATATGTGGTACTTTATTAAGAAATGTTCATACACTGATGTCGAAGCTAATCTTGGGAAAAGAAAGTGAAGAAATGGGAGGGCTGTTGCACATCCATGCACATCAAAGTAATAATGCTGGTCAGAAGAGAAATCTAAACTACACTTTCTGAATGCTAGCACAACAGATTGGATTCACCACTTTTAAATCCCTTTGGTCACTGCTGGTTTTTCAAGTGTCAAATCGACTACACTCATATAATATTTCTCATAACTTTTATTGTAAGTATAGTAAGTAATCCTTGTCATTAGATTATTTACTATATATATTTTAATTTTATGAATTTACTTTTACGATCAGAACTTTACTATCAGTATTTTTGTCTTGTTCATTGTGTCATGTATCAATGCCTGCATTCAGCATTCCAAACATAACACCATCTCTCTTTGGAAACTTCTGACTGAGTTCTCGGTTGCCATGAGATAGTTGTTTTTCCTCTCACGCTTTTTAAAGATTTTCCTTTAGAGATTTTGGAGATCAACAAGACCATTGGGAGCTTAATGGCTGAACATAGCTAAAAACAAAAGTTGAAAACATGATGATATATGCCCTTTAAACATCTTTATTTCCAAAACTGAAATGTCTTAAAATTTAACACAATTTAGTAGTAAATTAATCTTCGTCTCCAGTAGTTACCTTGCCAACATGTTCACAGCTTTTTGGACTGCTTTGGATTTCTTGTGCTGAGGACCATACAGCAAGTTGTGTACATCCAAGCACTAAAATTGAAACATAAAACAATGACAGTGATATAGGTAGTTGGAAAATAAAAGTGCAACTCAATCTGGATGGAAATAAACTGACATCCTAGCAACATACTGGAAGCACTAAACATACCGAAATAACCCCTGTCCAAAGTTTACATAACACCTGTGCTGACCACTCGGAGAGTCAAATGAAACAAGATGGATCTGTCATCTTGTTACTGATAGCACTTCAGTAATCTTAAGGGTAGAGAGAGCAAAGGCAAATTTTTTTGTCAGTACACAATGTGGTAGAACAAACAAAGAAAAAACAGAGGTATTATTGTCCAAATCTATAATGTCATTATTTTTAGCAAATTGAAAGTAGAGAAAAGTTAAAACATCTGAATATGATAACATACACTGACATGACATATGATGAAAGAACTTGACTCTTTTCTGCAATCATTATAAATAACAAGAAGCAAATGTTTCAAACCAGGAAAGAGGGAGGGAAAAGCTCCCCTCTGTACTGGGGAAAGCAAAACAGTGTTAATCTGGAAGAGATCCATCTGGCCTTTTGAATGTTTTTACGGTTGCTAAGGTTGATGTAATGGAAGGCTGTTTTTTTTTTTTTTTTAAGCAATACTGCAGAGGAGGAAAGAGGTGGAGTCAACTTTGTGTCTGTATGAACTATTGTTCTTTGTTTTTAGAAGTTCTCTTGCATTCTATCCACTGTATAGGTCAGAGTTCCTTTGCAAAAGCAAGTTACTCAATCAGACTGGAAGCGGTTTCATGATGACAGCATTGGAAAATAATTCCTGCTGACATATCCGCTGTGGGTTAGAGTGTTTCAGAAAGGTTACAACTTCAACGTGGGAGAGATATAGTGAGCCTTGATCAACCCTGTCATTCTTGGACCCCCTCTCTGCTCAGATAGCAACAACAAAACAACATAGCAACTGGGGTGCTTCGCTGAGAGGCAAGTTCTTACAAGAATCATATAAGGTCCTTTAGAGAGCCTAACCACGAAGTGACAAGTGAGCTCATAGGGCAAATCTGCAGCCATGCCGTATGTGAAAAATGACACCACTCATTGCATAATATGAAGTAAATGAAACTATTGTACATATAAATAAAAATTGATTAAATTAATAAAATATGAAGGTATTTATGGAAATATGCACAATAACTCAGGAATGTTGTTTTGTTTCAGGGGACTGATCGAATTGGCATCAATCTGCAGCAGATTGCAAACTGCCATTGAACTTCTGTTGCCCATCTGTCAATTTCTATCTAGACTGAAGAAAAACAAAGTCACTCTGTGTGATATTTTACACCAGGGAAGTTGGCTCTGCACACTGCCCTCTTCCAAGATTAGCCTGTAGCTCTGATAACATTCAGCTCTTCAGAGACAGTGGAAATAGCTTGTCTCAAAATGACAGGGGCTCTTTGTGTGTATTCTGGACTGGCTTGTCATCATCTCACTGGTTTAAATGTGTTTAAACATGCAGGCTCTTGACCTTTAATCAAACGATGTTTATACAAATGTCATATTTGATGACAGTATTTATAACATTCTCATACATTCCTTCCATGTCATCTTCTCCTATCTTAATGGGGAAAACAATTATACATAAATTGTATGCATTGTGTCACATGATTACCTTTGTCATAGTCTTGTGGGCTTGGTTCACCCAGCCCTCAGTCATTTCCACACTTCCAATCAGCTGAAGAGTCTCTGCTACCTCAGAGCTCAAGTCACCAAATGTAGATATTTTAGACTCAAGGGAGGCTCTCTGGATCTCCACACATTTCTGTTGATATTGTACAAGTTAAATATAAGCATAAAACACAACATTTTTCAAATTGTGATTCAATTTATTAAGAAAAACAGGGGGAAAATCTTTCAAAACCATCTCCTCTTGTTGAATTATGGAGTAACTGTGATTAACAAGCTTGTGATTCCATTTCACCACCAACACATCGGCCTATTTCCCATTAGAAAACTCAAGAAATCACTTAAATAAAACTTGTTTGATAACAGGAAGAAGTCCAAAAGATCTTAAAAAGCAACACATCATGCCCCAATTTAAAGAACCTCAAGAACAGATGAAAAACAGAGTTATAGACACCCATCCATCTGAAAATGGCTAAAGCCATTTATAAGGCTTTGGAACTTCAAGAAACTACAATGAGAACTAAACAGAGGAAACACATGGAACAATGAGGACCCTGTGGTCTACCACTTATTTACTCCAAGAGCCCATCAACTATTCACTCAGGACGTTGCAAAAGTACATAGAACAACATTTGATTTGGTTTGCATAGCTTTTTACTTGATAAATGACACAGTCAATTGAATACTACATTTTGTATTTATTCCAACGATCTATTTGATAATAAAATTAACACTGATATTGTTAAACACATATCAGTGTTTAACAAGACTGATATGTTGTTAAATGTCCAACAATATATCAATGTGACAAAAAAGCAGAAAAACAGATGAAATTTGTAAGGTGCAAATACTTTTCACAGAACTGCATGTATCAAAATTGTATGTGGAGGATAATTCTGTATTTTTTTACAAAGGAGTTATGGTGCTGTACTACTTGAGTGAAAAGGGTGATATGTTGGGAGACTGTTTCTAACCTCCTCTTGTCCATTAATCAAGAGATATCGACAGAAGTCATCCTGGGCAGCAAGAAAAGCTGGATCAAGTGGACCTACAGAGTTCCTGTAAGCATGTAGACTTTGCTCAAAATAGTGACCCGCAGTTTCTACAGCAACAAGGAGTAAACAGGAAATTCAAGTCAACAGTTTGGAGTATCTCTGATTTGCAGTTTGCATCCTAGCATAAGCATCCAATATCATTGTATCAAAACAAAGGTGATTTTTCAACAACAAAAACAAAAAAAAGTAATTTCAGATGCTAGACTTCACATTGCATTTGCCTTTAAGGAAGCAGCAAACCATGCCTCTCACAGCTGGGGTCTCTCAACACAAACAATGGAGGATTGTTAAAAGAGTGAAAACTAAAATACAACTGACTGATAAAATATTTCTCATAACATACAATGTTATTCAGTTTGAGGTTGAAGGTAATGCGGATAGCCCACAGTAGACAAACTCTGCCTAGTGACTGCATGCAAGAAATTCTGATTGGCTACTTATCTAAAAACAAAACGAGTTACGTGAAAAGTTCTTAAAGAAAACACTGAATTCAGCTAATTAAAGCATACTTCTCTATAACAGAGAAGTTCCAGGTCTATAGTGCTTGATGTTCATTTCAAGCTAATTGTCAATTTATAAAATTATCCTGAAGAATGTGACATGTAGGGGAATCAATTATACTCAAATTCTAATTAGCCTCATGTGTTTGAACAAACCTAGCCAGTTTCTATCAACACACTCACCATCGTGATGTTGGTCTGGTGCTGCAGAAAGGATCATGGCCAGGCTGTGGGAAATCTGAGCTCCCTCCAGACCCTCTGGACTGTGATTCATAGCTATGGCATGAGCCTAGCAGAAACAACCAAGTGAAACAAGACAGATCACTAACCACCAAATAAGAAGGGTAATTACGTAACAAAGGTTTGCAAAGTTCTAAAAGGGACCAATGAAAGTTTACTAACCTTGGAGAGATACTCTATAGCTTTGTCCAAGTGATCGCTATCCTGTTCGATGGTAGCCATGTCTTTATAAACAGCACACGTCCTCTCATGCTTATTGTAAATCTTCAGTAGGTCCAAAGACTTCTCACACTGGCTTAATGCCTCCTCTGGTTGATTTCGCCTGGCATAAACCCTATAAAACATAAACAGCAGTGCAATGTAACCATAATGATGAAGTGGAAATTCTGCAATGCTGTGGAAAAGATTTCTTCTCTTTTTGCTTTTTTATCATACTAAGTAAATGTTTCAGATCAGTAGGAGTAAATGCAAAATGCAGTTTTCAAATGATGATTTATAAAGGGAAATGCGATCCACACCAACCTTTCATAATATTTATAAAAAAAAAATAAACCTACACCTACTAGTTGCACCACCTGTGGTAGCAACAACTACTATCAAGCATTAGTAACTAACTACTGGTAATGAGTCTTTCACATCGCTGTGAGGGAATTCTGGAAAACTCTTGTTTGCAGATTTGTTTCAGTTTATCTACACAGGAGGGATTTTGAACATGGACAAAGTATTTAAGGTCAGACAGTTAGATTTAAGTTCAAACTTTGATGAAACCCCAAGTAGACTTGCTGCTACTTCAGAGCATTGCCCCAAGTGCACCAAACATGCACCAAAACCTTCACATCACAAACTGATCGATATTCTTCAGGTTCCATGTTTTTTTCTATATGGATAACTGTTCCTCTGAGATCCCAAGGTTTTAGAAGTAGCTTTGTAACCTTTTCCAGATTGATGGGTGTTAATAACTTTGTGTCTCTTCTGTACCCCAATTTCTTTAGATAATTTCTTTAGAATGTTTTCATACTGATTTTTTTTCAGATGGTTGTTTCTAGCCCTCAGTGTGGCAGTGTGATCTGAAACATTTCAGTACGAAAAATGAAAAATTGTAGAAATTTGTAAGGAGGCAACTGCGTTTTCACTGCAGTATATTTAAATAAAACTGTTAAAACGTAAATTCACATTTTTTCCTACGTTTAGTTGAAAGTACACAATAACACTTAACTGTCATCACTATAAGTCTAAATCACGTTCCTACAGCAACTAAAGTCCAGACAAGCTGGCATCTTGCAGAGTAGTATTCTGCAGCTAATTAGTGTTGCATTAAAGACTGTAAGTAGAGAAACGAGCTGTATACTTTCTTTATGCCATCAGTCCAACTTTCCGCCTGTTTCCTCTGAAGGTTACAGACTTGCACAGTTCCTAATCTGTGCTTGGTTTCTTTCTTCTTCCAGGATGTCTAAATTAGGGGACATTCTTGGTGAGTCAGGGGAAACCACCTAAGCACATCTGGAATTGGACCAAATGGCACAAGAGAAATGTGCACTGCATCTATAATAATTCATGGTTTATTTGTTCTTCTTAAGCTCCCCACTCTTTTGTAAGTAATTTCCTTCTACAATGTGATATATGAAGGCTCAGTTAGTCACCAGTAGGACAATGGATCCACAAAGCTACAGCTTTAACAGCTTCAAACTATCTAATGGACTCTAAATTTAATTTAGCTCTAGTGCAGGGGGAGGGCAAAAGACTCAGAGCTGCACAGTGTTTGGCTTCATTACCAACAGGAGCATTACAGAAACTCTGTTTGTTCTGGTCATCTGATACAAAAGTGAAAGTTTAGAGTAAAATCCATTTGTATGACACTTGTTATATAAAATCTTTGATCAAAGGCACTTTGATCAGTAGGGCCAGAATGTGTGTGGACCAAGATTCCATGCTTGCCAGTGTTGACTGAATTCTGCCATAATCATGTCACTGGTTTGAATGAATGTGGACCAATTGGAGTATTTGTAGATTACGGTAGCATTATAAAAGCCAATTTCTTCAAATTTTTTCAATGGTTCTTTGACTGCGCTAGCATGAACTGATGGACAGCAGAAGGTCCCCACCCATTAAAGTTCACTTCAGATCCATTTATGGCAGAACATTGGCTGAAGCTACAGCTAAACTCTCACATTGAGTCCTTCCCTTCTGTTACCATGGGCAAAATAAAACAAGGCCTTTCTATCCTTTCATTCATTCTGCATCCTTCCTGACCAAAAGGCACCATGACAAATTCTATTGAAAAATATCAAGAGTCCACAAAGCAGGGAGTAAGGCTGTGTACATGTGCTGCCAAGCAAGCCACATACTGTTCTTTTTGTAAATGTTTCCAGAGCATGGTTGACGTGAGTTTTCCTGGGCTTTCCTTAGGTAAATGAAACAGATAGGTTTTCCCAAAGTGAAAACAGAGGGACAAAACACACAAAAATCTTGTTCTAATACATCTGGAGAGCTTCAAATCATGTACATCCAGACTGATGAAAACTGGATGTGTCATTAATAAGCAAACTGGGAACTCACTGATGAGAGAATCAGTTGATTTATTCTCTCCAAGTAATTAGAAAAAAGAGACAGAAAATATGTCAAAAGTTATTTAATTAGTAACTTTCCTAAACAGGCAGGTACAACGTTAATAATATAAACATCCCATAGTCTATGCAACCATGGGGAAGACTGTCAACCTGACCTGTCATTGCCTTGCATAGTAATCCAAAAAAAATCATTGCTAAAGAATTTGACTGTAAACAAACTGTAGCATATAAAAATATTAAGGGAAAGATAAGTAGTAGAAAGAAAATGTGGTAGAAAATGATCCATACACAACAGACAAGAACACAGCCTTTGACTTAAATTACTACATTTGTTTTTAGATGATAATCTAATTTACCGAGGTACGAATGTATGTCCATCAGACAAGACAACCGCCTCAAAAAATACCTACAGAGGTTTGGTGCCCCCTATACAAAGAAAACTGAAAACACAATGAAAATAGAAATGGGCCAAATTCCCTGCAAAAAATAACAATGTGTCTGGCAAGAATGCTTTTTTAAACTTATTTAACCCTGCATTATTTTTTTATTTCTTTCAGTCTTCAGTTTGTGATCCTACCAGACACTGGACACAGTGTGCAGACCACTGACTACACTAATTGCTATTTGTTGATTAATTGTGTGGCTGTCTAGGAATGCTTTTCTTTCTTTTAAAGGCTTGTAACAAACATTTTCAAGAAGAACCAATTCATTTTTTTTTTATTTAAACTCAAGCTTGAACAAACTAGTCTTCACATTTTCAGCAGGTTCTTTTGTTACTGATACAGGTGTACTTCAATGACTTCAATGGACTTTACGTCCTTTGTACATCAGTTTGCATTCCCTCTTTCTTGAAAAATTTTGTTTGCAAAATTTAACAAATACTGCTGCAAGACTTGAGAAAAAAAATTGCATTTTATTTCAACGTAAGTGTTAAGAGTTTCTCTGTATTCATCATCATCTAACCAGCAATAGTTTCTGAAATACACCAAAATATTTATCCAATTAAAACCTTTGGCAAATGGATTGATTTATGGTGGTAACCATAAATTCCAGAAAAAAGGCCAACAATCAGGGACAAACAAATAAAAATGTACATTTTAAACAGTAAATCACATCCTACTGGCTGAATGAGCACACCTTGAGGCTGAATCTGAAACTTCATGGAATATTTGGAACAAGGATCCACAACTAAAGCGGGGCTTACTTTATTGTTCCAGGCTTTTGTGGGAACATTCCCCTCCATCACAACAGTGTTGACTGACAGAGCTTTTAGCAACGTGCCAAATTCTTAGTCATCATCCAACAAAGGAGATTTAGCTAGTTTACACACACCAGCCAGTCTGCACATTTTTTCAACCACACACGTCAACAAACACTGACTCTCAGAAACAGATAAAGATGGTATCATTTCAAAATTCCCCTAAGTATAGCTCACTTATATACGCAGCTTTTGATTTGAAGGAAGGATCACCATTAAATACTAGGATGACTGTAAATCTTTTTGCAAACACAGTCATTGCAAAAAGAAAGACCACACACATTCTTTTATTTCGTAAGTTTACACAGCAGATTATAACAGTTAGTTCATATTCCTAAATAGGTTTAAACAAATTCTAGGTACATTGTGTGCAAAATACCTAAAAACATCCATCTGTTGCTCTATGGAGGTTATTTAGCATTTAAAATGTTGAGGTTTATGACAATAACTGTAGAGAGTAAACAAGGAGGGTTTGTTTGGAAGGACAGCTTCTTGTCTCTAAACAGAACTTTACACAAGGATTTTAAATTCACAAAGATTAATTTTAAGACTTCAATACCAATTCTTTTGGACATATTGAACTAGAGTTACAATCTTAGGCTAAAATAAAAGTGCTGGGACGAGAGGAGACTAAGTACATGATGTACAAGATGTAAAGATCAGACTTCTCCAGGCCTTTTCATGTTTTGTTTGGAGACCTACTGAATTTTCTCCAAACATCCATAATGCAAAAAAAAAAAAAAAAAAAGAAAACAGTTGTGTATCCTTTTCCAGTTGTGTTACTAACTTTATCCCAAGTGGGCTGAACTATGACAAGTGGTTGCCATACCTTATGTTACCACAACAGACTGTCTCACTGTGCAGCTCATGATGTACGTGCTAGCTGTCTCCACCATGATCCTTTAATGCTTTAATCTTTTCCTGAGCATTTAATACCAGCTTTGGTACCCCTCTTGTTAGCTAAAATAAATAAAGAAAACAAAGAAAGAAAATGTAAATGCAACATTTGCTAAGTAACACAAATCTAAAAAAAGAAAAAGAAAAAAGCACAGACAAGCTTTGTGAGGTTTAAGATTCAAAAATAAAGATGGAAGCCAAATCCAAACAAACAAGCAGGACACATCATTAGTCATTAAATACAAATGCAGCAATCCACCCAAAAGCATCTGCAAACATTAGAGACCAAAGCTTGAGGAAAATTTATGTTTTGTAAAATACAAACATCCATGCCACACAACTCACCAAACACGCCTGTCAACTTGCAGTAATATACTGTCATCTAGTGGCTAAACAAACTATTTACCTGTACACATTTTTAGTTGTTAAAAAAGGTTGCAATTACATGCATCAAAAACTAATGTGATTGCACACATTTTTACCTATTTTAACCTAAACCTTCCACTGGATTTAATAACTTATTATAATTTTTTTTTATTAACCATTCTGTGAGGTTTAACTTAACTTAAACCAATAGTACTAACTTAGGACATGAAGCATAAGCAATATAACATTTTTCAGGACACCTGTAAAACATGTAATAGTTCATATTATACACATATTGTAGGTAATAATAAAATTTTTTTTTAATATCAAAGTGTAATTAACCCCCTTCTGAAAGCAAATTTCTGTCCCTGGCAAAGTTTGAAAAATTCCACCAAAGTTTACAGAGCCAAGAAACATGGCCAAGTGTGAGGGAATGAGCGGAGGGGGCGAGTAGAGCTGTGATGAGGACGAAAGAAGCACTGCTATTAACTTATTCTCCTTGTTGTTATATTTATTGATTTTTTCAGACAACTCTAGTGACTTTTTTTTTCAAAATAGTGATAAATAGAGCACAGGAGTCCTATTCCACTCCGTGTCCACATTGCAATAAATCTCATATTGGTACAGCTGAGTAAAGGTTATTGATCAATGTTCGCCAGTCGCCATAGCAATTCTGCTACTCCAACTCCTGACTTGCCAGAGAATAGCTGGGGGCAAAAGAGGTGGGGAGGGAGAGAGTGTTGTGTTGTGCCAAGCTGCACTGCTGCAGCCAAGAGCCTAAGAACCGTTTGACCAAAGAGGCAAGTAGTGAGACGGTTTTAGGTCAAATAATGCAGAACTAAAAGAACTGCACAAACATGTCAAAAATCGCACATAAACATAAAGATAGAACCTATCAGTTTATCAGCAAAAGGGGGCAAATTTCACTTTAATATTTTTATTTTAATGTAAAAGCTAGCTACAACTGTTTTTTTGTATTCTCCAGCCAAAAAAAAAAAAAAACTACACACATATATGCTTCTCATCTCTATGTTGTACCTGCATAGACCACTGGTGATTTCCAGCTGAGTCTTTATCTTCTCTTCCAGGTTCATAACACCATGTTGATAAAGCTCCATCAGAACTTTATCTGCCTCCTGGAAAGATAAAACCGCCTCCTCCAAAGTTAAAAAGTCAAGGTCTTTTATTTTGAGTTTACTTTTACCATACAATTTTTATTATTGACCTCCCAGAATTTTATTAAAGGATATTTGTCTGTAAGAAGTGAAGCCCCTCCCTTTGTGAGGTGCACACTTAGATGGCATGCGAGAACCTCAAGCTTTTCATCTCCACTGTAGGCCGAGACAGAGGAGCGAAAAAGAAGCAACTCTTTGGCAACTGCCAAGTGCTCCAGGGCTTGGAGTCCCCAACCTAATAATAAAGCAGAAGTAATTCTGTTATTAAAAATAAACTCCTATTATTGCTAATAATTAATATGTGGTGTTTGGAAGAAGAAACAAAATACGCAAGTTGACAAATGATTGATTATCAGACAGCAACGTGAAATATGTGTGAAAAAAGCTACATGTGTAATGTGATTTTTTTTTGGGGTCACACTTAAAAACAAAACAAAGAAAACATTTTGGAATGACTTCAAGTCCAGACTTAAATGATGCAGTGGCATGATTTTATGTTTGAAGACCATAACCATGTTGATGCATTGTAATAATTGAAGAAACAAGAGTGGACCTAAATTCTTCCACAGAAATGCAAAAGGCTGACAGCAAATTCCTAACTATTGCCACTAAAAGTGGAACAACCAGCTACTTGTTTTAGGGAATAATTACTTCACAAGTGATAGTTTCAGGTTGTATGGATAGCTTTTTGTATAATAAATAAAATAATTAAAAACTATTTTCTGCATTTATTCATGCAACCAAAAACAGAAAAAAAAAAAAAATCTGTGGAATGCAATCACTCCTTCGCTGCACTGATACAAAAGATATCATTTAATATTACCTTTGAATTGAAAGTATGCTTTAGCCAACCTGGCATGAGCCTGTGCGAGTTTTAACTGTTTCTCCCCACACACAAGTCGGGTCAGAGCCACACATCGCACCAAGTCCTGGATACATGCATCAAACTGAACAAACAGAGTTCAACAATGTTAGAGCCATTTGTCTAATTCACCAAAAGTGACGCAAAAATTCATTAGCCATAACAATCAAATTTTTTTTTTTTCCTTTAACATACCTATATGAAAAAAGAAAAGAAAAAAGTCTTGTGTGAAGTTGAGACTGACCTTATATCTTCAGATTTACTTTTACCACAAAAATGAAGGTTGAGAAAAACATTTTTAAGTTTATTTTTTTTCTTTATCAAAAACATTGTTGTTCAGTACAACTTTAGAAAAATTTTATGACACTTTGTTGTTGGACAATTGCATGTCATGGGAAATATTTAGAATTTTCAACTTGCATGTTTACGTACACCCTCCATAATTGTTCTAAACACATGAAACATCACGTGTGTCCAAATAACTTATCTTTTTTTGGAGCATTATAATATATATATATACACACACACACACACACACATTATGGCTGTTGTAAACGAATATTTTAGTAATCGAGTAATCTATCGATTATTCTTAGGATTAATTGTATAAAAATTTTATAAAATAAAATATTGGTAAATCTAGCATAACAGCAGTGTTACTATCAGATATCAATATCAGTTCAATTTTTCATATTTGAACTTCTCTACTAGCTACTTTTTTGTAGTTTACAAAATTAACCTGTAACAATAATAGCTCACTTTCTAAGTTAGCCTGAAGAAAAGTTATACAAAAATCTGAAATTATATTCAATTTAATAATAAAGAGGCAGGATCACAAATACGCTTATAAAAAATGTCCAATTTTTAGTTTATGTTTTCATCTTCAGTGAGTTTAATAGATGAACTCTCACCTTTCCCATACCTGTTTGAGAATATGGGAAACACCGCCTGGGGCGGAGGATAGATTAGAGGTGAATGAACGGGAGGAGGGGAGGAAACAGACCAGGGGACGGACGAACGCAAGTCCGGGAGGCAGTATGAGGGGCCATTTAGGACAAAATCTATGTTTTGTCTCTCACACACTACTAAAAACTAATACACACACAAAATATTAAAATTGCACATATATACTATTTAAATGTCACAC